>CM033644.1:177998664-178154962 GCA_019512145.1 Engystomops pustulosus
TAAAAGTAGAAAACCAATATAAAGGGAGGATAAATTAAAAAGAGGGGTTTTATATGTTGAGGCAGAGTTGCATAGGTGTAATTATACGGGTCCCCGGGGGGGGGGGGGGGGGGGGCAAAGTAAGGGGCTTGTTCATGTGGGGACCATCAAGGTCAATATTATACTATGCTTGTGTGGTGGCAATGGGCGTGGTTTAGAAAGTGGAGGGCTTTTTGTCCCTCTTTCTCTCGCCCAAAGTTGGAGGTATAACACTAGGGGCAGATTTATCAAGCTGTCTGAAAGTCAAATATTTCCAGTTGCCCATGGCACCAATCACAGCTCCCCTTTAAAATTCATGAGCACTGGTTAAATGAAAGCTGACCTGTGATTGGTTGCCATGGGCTACTATAAATATTCTGACTTTCAGACAGCTTGATAAACTACTGGCCCATAGTGCGGAAATACAAACCCACAAGCAAGATGTTAGCAATAACCTCTAGATTACAGTAGAAAGTGAAAGGAAGAGCTAAGGTCCTACATGACAAAATAAGCGATTTGTTGAAAAAAAAATGTTTTTGGAGGGAAACTTATTGGAGATGTAGCTTAGAGCTAGGGCTGCTGGTGGCAGCAAGTGCTTTATAACTGGGACTGTTTGCAGTGTGACATTTGCACAATGTATAATCAGAGCAGAAATTGTGGCAAGACTAACTTACAGTGAAAGTAGTACAAGTAGCAATATTTTACACACGGTCCTCTGCAACGTGCCTTTTGTAGTGCATTATTTACTCACGTTGAGTTAAATTTACAGAACGTGTGCCCGCTGTACCAAAGCACGGTGGGCACGTGTTGGCACCCGGAGGGATGAGGGGGCTGAGCTGCTGCTCACCACCATCCCTCTCTATAGAGAATATGGCGCACAGCGGCGTATTCCGGGGAACGATAGGACTTGTCCTATCTTTTCCCTAGTAAGAGCGGTACGGTGCCTCTGTGTGCAACACAGTACCGCTCCGTAGGTTGCCCTGCCCCATTGCTGGCCCATGGGTTTTCCCTGGTTTCCTAGGCCCACCAGAGAAAATCACTCTTCATTATCCCCCAGGAATGTACTCTACAGCCGTCAAATTGTGTTGGTTTTCTGTATGGACCTCTGGGGTGCAGTACTATGGGTTGAGTCAGGGCCCACTGGAGGATTATCTGGTACGATCATGTATAAACATCCCCCAACGGCGAATGTGAATGAGGCCTTAGTGTTGAGCAGACCCAGAACCACAAAGTTAGAGGTATACATTTACAATACATGTCATCTGCCCCCTCTGAAATCCTTCATGTTACGCCCCCTGCAGCGATGCATCTACAATATGAATTATATAATGGTGTATTTTCCAGTTGTTGTGGGAGCCTCTGCCATTGTAAAACCCATGGCCCAGATAGCTGTTACCTTCCCATAACTAATGCCCTGCACAGGCTAAATGCAGAGATCAACCCCTTTTCTGTTGCAGCGCTCGCTTCCTCAGAGGTACACTTCTAGCACACGTACGAGGAGCTGGACACCATATCCTGTGCTTACAGCCACTGCAGATGTAAATCTTGTCCTGACAATATACACTATATATTGATGACCCTCTTCAGTGTATTTGTAGACTTACTTTTTATTATATAATAGGTTATTTTACTAATACCCTGCCTAGTTCCTGGCTACCCTGCTTTTTTGTAAAAGAACCAAATTCTGTATTAAACACATGTGTATTACCAAAGCTATACCACAAGATGGCAGGCATGCCAGGAATTGCTTGCAAAGACATCTTGGCTAATGAACCCCTTCAGGAAGCCCAGTTTCATAGTGCAAGTCTCAGACCCATTTTTTGCATTCTGACCCATCCCTTTATATGGTTTATAACTTTGAACACTTTCACTTTTCAAAGCACTTTTGGGGGGTTTTTTCATGACTGTTGTACTACATTTAGTGGCAAGTTTTGACTGATAATTTTTTTTATAAATAAAAAGCAAAAACTTAAACTGCTAAATTTTTTTAAAAATTTGCCATTTGTTAAAAATGATCTCGTTTTCAGTCAAATCATTTTTCATAATTTTGAAATTCAGGATAAATTTAATTTATTTTGAAGGTCACACAGTTTACAAATTGAACATCGGATTTCCATATATTCAAAGAGATTGCGGAATTGATGCGGCTGCAGCTCCGAGGATGGCTGCGTGATGCGGCTTGCAGCTCCGATGATGGCTGCGTACTCTGCGGCTGCAGCTCCGAGGATGGCTGCGTACTGCGCTGCAGCTTCCGAGGTGGATGCGTACTGCGGCTGCAGCTCCGAGGATGGCTGGTACTGCGGCTGCAGCCTCAGGATGGCTGGGTCTGCGTCTGCAGGCTCCCGAGGATGGCTGGTATGCGGCTGCAGCTCCGAGGATGGCTGGGTCTACTCTGCGGCTGCAGCTCCGAGGGCTGCGTACTGCGGCTCACTCCGAGATGACGCGTACTTCGGCTCAGCTCCGAGGATGGCTGCGTACTGCGCTGCAGCTCCAGGATGCTGCGTACTGCGGCTGCAGCTCCGAGGATGGCTGCGTGCTCTGCGCTGCAGCTCCGAGGATGGCTGGGTACTTATGCTACGGCTCCGATGTCCAGTACTGCGCTGCAGCTCTCAAGGCTGGCCGCTGTACTGCGGCTGCAGCTCCGAGGATGGCTTGGTACTGCGGCTCCGAGGATGGCCGGGTACTCTATGTCGGCTGCAAGCTCCGAGGCTGGCCGCGTACGTCGGCGCACTCGAGGATGGTGGGTATACGCGCTCCGAGGATGGCCGGTCTTGCGGCTGCAGCTCCGGCTGGCCGCGTACTGCGCTGCTCTCCGAGCTCTGCTACGGTCTGTCACTCGAGCTTGGCCGGTACTGCTGCTGCAGCTCCGAGGATGGCTGCATACTGCAGCTGTAGATCCATGTATGTCTGTGTACTGTGGCTGTAGCTCTCCTCATTTGCAGAAATAACAGAGTCATAGCACAGGAGAGATGCTGCAGCATTGTGAGTTTAGGGGTAATACTCATTCCCTCCAGTTAGCCAGTATAGTCCACAGGGCATCCGTATAGTCACTGCTCCCCCACCCCCAGTATAAGAACACAGGCTTCCCCTCACACCACCCCAGTCTAGTCACAGGGCCTACCCTCACCCCCAGTACAGTCACAGGGCCTCTCCTAAAATGACTGCGGCACCCGCAGGCATCGGTTCGCGTGCCCAGCAGGCATCAGAGGGCCCACCGAGGATTCTCCTGTGGCCAGTCCAACGCTAATATATATTAGAACACCCCTATAAACTGCATGAAATGTAACTCTCTATTTATCCAACCTATGTCCTCTTCCCGTTGGTTATCCAGCAAACACTGGTATATACACGGCCTCTCTGCAGTCAGCTTCACCTTGAATTTTTTTTCATAAGATGGTGGCTGAAGGCTGGTTCATGCAGCAAATTTTAAAATCATTTTATACAGTTCCCTTGAAAGAATGGCTGGACCATTATACAAGCTCTTGTGTCCCCTCCTTCTCCTCATACTGTTAGCTCTTGCGAGCAGGGCCCCACTCCTATTGTTCCATTGAATTGTGTACTCTGTAACTGTAATATTATATTTGTTTGTCCCCTAGTAAAACAAATTTAATGGTGCTATATAAAATAAAGATTATTACAAGCACAGAGAGGAGGAGGGGCACAACGTATCGTTCTCTTAAAACAGGGGATATAAACTACTTACGACAACCCGCCTAGAGACCTTCATTATCATAATTTCACAACGTCAAAAAAGTCAATTCACAATAGTCAGAAATGTCAGTGCTCTACTCTATTGTTGAAACTACAGCTGTATATGTCGATAGACAGTCACCCCCCTTCTTTTGGAAAGAAATGAAGATCTCTTAGGTTTCTTCTTAGAGGAATGGAGAGAGAAAACCTAGAAGATCTTCCATTTCTTTCCAAAGAAGGTGGGCGGACTGTCCATCGACATAATACAGCTGCAGTTTTAACATTGAGTAAAAAGCACTGACATTTCTGACTACTGTGCATAAATTAGCAGCCTGGGGCTCCGAACATCTCGTCCCCACCTCCGGACTAATCATTTTTATTGTTTTTTTTTTGGGTGATCCCAGCATGTCCAGCCTAGAGAAGGAAACCACTGTGATCACAAGAGGAGAGTAGATAAGTTTTGTAGTTAAAAGAAACCTCCGTGAGGAATCTATTATCAGAATTAGATCGATGGTAGATTCCCTGCCTTCCTCTGCCCTAATTGTTGGTAATTTAGTAATCTGGAACCTAACCCAACTTCTTAAAAAACTTTATTTAGTATATTTTTAAAATATTATTATATATTATATTATAATTATATAAAATATTTTTAGCAAATTTCATTTGAGTCGGTTTAAGGACCAGAACTTAAATTAAATTTTGCTGCTACCTTAAATTTTTTGCAATGTTTTTGTTTTGGACACATAAGCTAGTTCAAAAGTGTAATAAAGTTTGAACTTTTTTTTTTTTTTTTCATTTTTATTTCAGGTTAAAAAGTGGAAAAAAAAAAAGCTTTTTTTGTAATTCTTAGTACTTTTTAAACTTTCAAATTAACTCAAAATTAACATTATTAATGAATTCCCTATGTTGTTTTGTGGTCATTTTTGGTATGTATAATATGTAGGTCACGGGCAAACGGGTGACTATGGTGATGCTTTTGGTATTGCAGTGAAGAATTTAGATTTATTATATAAGGAAATATTGTGTTTTTTATAGAATATTTTATTACTATTTTTTTGTGTTTTTTACTTTATATGTCCCCCCATGAGGTCATAAAAGGCCTCCTGGAGGACATTTTTACTTTTGTTTAAATTTTACTTTTATTTTAGTCCTATAAATCTCTTTTTATTCTAAGACAGGGGCGCGTCTGAATAGCATTAAAGATTTCTATGTTTACATGTATATACAGAAAATAAGAGAAAAAATAATTCAAAATTTCTCCAACTTTGTGTTACAGTTCGTGTTTCTTTTCTTGTTACCAAGTCAATATGCATGAAGACTGACGTAAATCGACGTGGAATATGATAGCATCTCTAAATTGCTAGAAAAGTCAGGGCATCACAATAGTCTCATAGTTTTCTTATTATACTTTAACTGAAATGGCTGGTTTTTTCATGCAAACCTACCTTTCATACATCCAATGCAAGAAATTTTCTTTTCTATTGTAATCTCTGCTAAGGTGCTGCTGAAAATTGTTAATCAAATTACCTATATTCTTGGTCAAGACATGGGGGGGGGGTAACATATTTCATATATTTCATGATATACTGCAGTTGTTATCCTACCAAACAAAACTAAAAGGTTTCCTTTTCTAAATTGGATGATGGGAAAGTTTTGGTGACAATAACCCTGTCTTGGTATACCTCATGCCATGCAGCAATAGAGAAAGCAGCCGTCAGACTAATACATTCTTGTCCTGTAGAAATGCATAGCAGGTTTCATTATGCATCAAAATAAAGCAGTTTTCCAATAGACAATACAGTCGTCACCCCAGACATGAACAAAGCTGGTCGAAAATGATACTATGACCTTTAGAGTAAAAATTCATTAGTGCTGCATTTAAAAGGTCAACAAAATAAAATCTTTGATCAGCATCCCAGTTTTCACGCCATGGGCATATAAATAAGCTGAAAATAATGTGTAATTGCAAATGATGGATGGCAAAAGATGAAGAACAGTAGCAAGCGAATTAAAAGGAAAGGGGATCACTGACCGAATTGTTCATCACCACCGCGCAGAAGCCAGCTGGTCACCTGCTGCTGCAACTCCAGTACATAGTAATCTCTGCTCTGGTATAGAAAAGGCAACGATTTCCTGAAGGTGGTTTAAAACAATGTATATGATTACACCACAGACTGGATCCCACCTCGACGTGGGCAGTATTGGGGATTTTGCACACCCATCTATTACAATGTGCAAATCACACATTGTAATAGATAGCCAAAACATGATAGTCCTCCGATCTTTGTGTGACCCGATGCTGGCATGACAAACATTTTGCGGTTCCCTCATTATTCACTGGACGACGATCGGAGCCAAGATGGCAGCGCCCATCTAATCGGTGGTCCCATGAGCCTTGCTTCTTACTGACTACCTATAAATGCTCACCTGCCGGATCTTTGTACTTCTATGCCTGAGAAGAGCTTTGTTCCATGCCCTTTGCGTTATCATCATTTTCCCTGGTGACCTTGATTCCGTTCCAAACTCCGATCCTTTGCTGCCTGTCCCGATCTTCCTGCCTGTCCCTGACCACACTTATATGCAGCATACCTGCTGCCACAGTGTTTTTTTGAGGTTGATATGCATGCTTTTTTGGTCTCTAACATGTTGTGTATTATGGGCATTTCAGAAGAATTCAGTTTTCGGACCCATCTTCCCAATTGTATTTTTACAGGCTTGTGTTACATTTAGAGCTTCAAACGTGCAAAAGCATGCTTTTTTGTTAGCAAAAAGTTCTGGCGCGTGCATTCAGAGATGAAGGTTTCAGCACTACTTTATTTTTTTCCTTAAAACAATTGCCCCTGCTGATCCCAGTTCTTTCTATAGTTCTCCACAGTCTTTGACTGTAGGATAGTGATGAGTGGACCCCAAATTTAACGTATGGGTCCATACCAACATGCGATCGGCACCCCCACGATTCGGAGACCCAAGACTATCATGGCATCGCGGAGACAGGCTGAAACCTGCCAGGAGCATAAAGAAAAAAATAAGTACGGTGTATGTATGGTATGTATAGATGTATATATATGTACCTGTATGTATAGATGCTTGTTATATGTAAATTCTGTAATGGTGTGTGTATATATAATTTGCTGTATGTATGCAGTGTGTCTATGCTGTATAACTGTTTGCATTTGTGTATGTGTATTTACGTATGTATACTCAGTATGTGTATAGATATTCTGTATGTATATGCAGTATTGGTCAGTGGCGTAGAAGCCCTAATAATTGCAAATTCTAACCTTTACACTACATGTGGTACGCTGTATGCATTTTATAACTGCATAGGCACGCTGTATGCATTTTATACTACATGGGACGCTGTTAATGCATGTGTACTACGTGGCGCACGCTGTAATGCATTGTGTACTACTGGGCGCACGCTGTATGCATTGTGTACTACGTGGCGGCACGCTGTATATCAGTGTGTGTACTACTGGCGGCACGCTGTATTCATTGTGACTACAGTGGCGGCACGCTTGTATATGCATGTGTACTACGTGGCACCGTGTAGCATTGTGTACTACGTGGCGGCACGCTGTATGCATTGTGTACTACATGGCTGGCACGCTGTATGCAATTGTGTACTAGTGGCGGCACGCTGTTAGCATTGTCTACGTGGCGCACCTGTATGCATTTGGCACTACGTGGCGGCACGCTATATCATTTTGTACACGTGGCGGCACACTGTATGCATTTTATACTACGTGGCGGCACTGCTGTATGCATTTTACTACTTGTGTTGGCACGCTGTATGCATTTTATCCTATGTGGTGGCACCGTATGCATTTTATACTATGTGGTGGCACGCTGTTTCATTTTATACTATGTGGTTGGCCGCTTATGCTTTTATACTATGTGGCACGCTGTATGCATTTTATACTATGTGGCCTGCACGCTGTATGCATTTTATTCTATATGGCGGCATTCTTTTCTTCGCATTTTATACTACATGCGATGCCGAGTCCCCCCACAGATTGCAAAACAAGGGGTCCGACAAAACCCATCCTCAGATTAATGGAGCAGACGGCTGTGCATGACCGTTCTGCTCCATTAATCTCTATGGAGCTGACAGAGATCGAGGAGTGAAGCACTGAGACCCTACTATTCAGCACTAAGGCCCTATCCGTGCTGATCAGCACTAAGGCCCTTTAAGGTGCTATGTGGCATAACATAAGGAACAAGAGAAACCCTGTTGAAAACTAAACCCCTCAAGGAGTATAGTAACACTATTTTGGGGTGGCTATACAAGGATTACTTTTATTCACTTTTTGTCAGAACAAAATCTATTCTGCACTGATTTTTTTACTTTAAATCTTTTGTTTTTACACACATATGGTGGTGCGAACTATGGCCACGGGTGGCACTCAGAGCCTTTCTATGGCACCCAGACCTCCACCCCCAGCACACGAGTTTGCCAGAGAGGAGTTTAAGCTATATTCTCCGATCCAAGACACCCCAGGACGTACCATGTTTTGTTATTTTAAAGCGACACATCCAAGACAACAGGAGGAGCGAGAAGGTTTTGATCATTGGATTACTTTGGAGCTCCTACTCTGGGTCCCCTGCATTCTTCCTCTTCAGGGAACCCCCGGATGGGAAGATACATCCAAATTTCTTCTCCATCTTCTGTTGGGTTGTTACAGAAGTGGCGATATATAATATGTAATGTTTGTGCGGTGATTTTCACTTTTTTTTTTATTTTGTAAGAGTCTTTATGGGCATTTATTTGTAATATTTTTTTCATAATATCTGGTAATGTGTTGTAATACTGATGTATAGCACGTATTACAGCAGTCCAGACTATGGCAGATCATAGGCTGACACACACAATGACAGATCCATCTCCACATTGTGCAAAATACAGCTCTGGGGTCCTTGTCTGGACCCGTGGGCTGTCGTGAGACAATAGTCACCCTCCCCCCCCCCCCCCCCCCTCGGCTGAAACCCCCGAACAGCTGTTACATGTGGAGTCCCAGCTGTTCACCTACAGCCAAGCTCCAGCAGTGCTCCTGGCATTGACAGTTGTGATATAAGGGCGTAATGGAATCGCCCCCCCCCCCCCCCCCTGTACAAAGTTGTTAAGGGGTAAAATTATCTACATTTATATTGTAAACATCTCTGTAACAGAGAAAATCTACAGCAGCCAGACACAGAATTTATGTAACTACAGTGTCTTCACATGCTTATAGTTCTCAAACAGAGGATGCATAGTGGTTTGACAGCTTCACTCTGTAAAATTGCCATCTGTGCAGCAATATGAAGCTTTACAACAGACAACGCAAAAATCTGGATAGATCTGTATTTACAACACGTACGTACATAGGCAAAGCTTGAACCTTTGCAGAATAGATCTACTCAACCTTAACCCCAAGGGTCATTGAAACCCAATTGTTAACATTCCTTCCCGACAGGGCCATAATAGTACGCATGGTGGGAAGGTACTTGCTGACACAGACCGCCATACTATTATGGTGCCAGCTGGCAAGCAGAGATTAGAGTTGGGCATTTTGTATTTTTTCCAATAAGAATGTGTTATTTTTTTGATACATTAATTTTCATAAAAAAGACAATTGCAAAATTGAACCTCCATTTTTTTTTAACCCTGAAACCCTTAAAGAGTTTACGTCACAAAATTGTTTTACATATGTTGAGTTTGTGCAGTTTGTAGAATGGGATAGTTATGGATTTTTACTATTATTTAGGCCTTTCAAATTGACTTTAAAAACCCCGAGCTGGGCTGTCAAAAGTATGATTTTGCGTTTTGAAAAAAAATGTGAAAACTCGGCACCTAACATGTGAAAACATTGCACAAAGCTTCATACATCCTACAAAAATGAGAGGGTTCATAAAAACATTCCACAAAAGCAACTTGCTGATTAGAAACTGGCAATAAAGAAACATCCCCCCCATCATCACAATCTGAATAACTGTAGTATACAAAATTCATGTTCATCTTGACTTTGGACATCTATGCTGCCACTTGCATGTCACTATCTTTCACACCTTCACAGTAGTGTATCCATGATAAAAAATACATATTCTAACTTTGCAGTTCCTTGTCATTACATTTTAAATAATGAACACTGATTAATTCTTTGTAAATGTGAATAAAGTAATATACCATATCATGCAAAATGCCTCCCCTACTTCCTGTACAATATTTGACCTCATCCATAGAATATGGGTAGAAAGAACAAAATTGATGAACCAGCAGGACAGCCCAGCCCCAGAAAGATAATTTGCATAAAAATATAACTGCATTTGCTCAAAATGACCGACCATGTGAGAAGAGAACCACGTGGCTTGACAGCTTATATAGTGCAAGACACAATGCTAGTGTTTACTTGTAGAGTAATTTTTCAGAGATTAAAAGGGAACCACCCTCTACATATCTCAACCGCAACAGTACCTTGTAGTGGAGTTTAACGCGCTCCATTGTTGCCTTTATTTCTATTATTGCTGTCACCATTCCTGTAAATATAAAACTTTTATTCATCCTCAGTCTCCAGGCTTGGGCTGACCCACCGGTTGTGTCAGTGAAAACACCATTGGGCCACTACAACCTGCTGGCTCCGCCCCCTTGCTGGGCCGACTCCGACACTTTTTTCAGTCTGCACTTAACTCTGTGCCATATAGAGTGTAACAAGTGATGAGTGGAGAGCTATGAGCAATGCAGCATGTTGATGTCATCATCGGATGCCGACTGTTGTACACGCAGCAGAAGAAGAACAAAAAGCATGCTGGGAACATGGAAAGGTGAGGTATGGGGTGTTTTGTTTTTTTTTTAACTATGCTTCAAAGAGGAGAGGGGGCCACACGAGGGTGGCAGCAATATTGGGGGGCACAATGAGAGGTGGTGTTGGATTTGTGAGAAAAAGATGGGGAGAACCTTTTATATATACTCCTAGAGCAAAGGAGAGGGGACAGACACTACTAACTTCCCATACTGGAAAGGAGGCGAGGGCCACTGAAGTGCATCTAGAATGCTGAAGGGGTGGGCAATGGTACAAAACATGTGACTAATCAAAAACGTGAGAAACATTCTCAATTTACTCAGCAACCAATGCTTTCAATAGTCTGGGCCTCTGAATCCTGCCCGGATAGAATTACTGGCATGCCTCAATGTCAGACGCCGCTAGTTGACTTATTTCACTCAATGGGCGTGCCCCATAGTACAATCTTTTTGAAAACCTCCAAAAATTATTTTGGACCACTAGAAAGCAAATGATAACACTAACCCACTTTATATGTTGCAGAGTTGCATTAAGTGTAATTATACGGGTCCACGGGGGTTGGGGGGCAAAGTAAGGGGCATTGTTCTATGTGGGGACCATCAAGGTCAATATTATACTATGCTTGTGGGTGTGGCAATGGGCATGGTTTAGAAAAAGGGGAGGGGCTTTTGTCCCTCTTTCTCTCGCCCAAAAGTTGGGAGGTATGGTATTACTGATCCATATGGTGAGTGTATGGTATGTGTGATGATGTGTTTCCCTGCATGTGTATCTGTTTTCATGTATCTGCCTTTCAGTGTGTGTGTTTGCTTCCATGCTTGTCTGTCTGTCTGCATGTAGCTATACTTTCCTGCATGTGTGACTGCCTGTATATATGGCTTGCTGCATGTGTGAATGCCTGTTGGTTTGTATGTTCATGAGAAGGAGAGAGGCCTCTGTTTCAGCAGTGATGTGTATTATGAGATTCTGCAGCAGCAAAGTTGTGTATTAGGAGGTTCTGCAGTAGCTGAACTGTTATTATGATGTATTGAAGCAGCTGAAGTGTGTATTATGATGTTAGGCAGCAGCAGTGATCTGTATTATGAGGTTCCACAGCAGCTGAGGTGGGTATTATGAAGTTCTGCAGCAGCTGAGGGGTGTATCATGAGGTTCCGCAGCAGCTGGGGGGTGTATTATGAGGTTCTGCAGCAGCTGAAGAGTGTGTTATGAGGTTCCGCAGCAGCTGAAGGGTGTGTTATGAGGTTCCGCAGCAGCTGTAGGGTGTGTTTATGAGGTTCTGAAGCAGCTGAAGGGTGTGCTATAAGGTTCTGCAGCACCTGAAGGGTGTATTATGAGGTTCCGCAGCAGCTGAGGGGTGTATTATGAGGTTCCGCAGCAGCTGAGGGGTGTATTATGAGGTTCTGCAGCAGCTGAGGGGTGTATTATGAGGTTCCGCAGCAGCTGAGGGGTGTATTTTGAGGTTCCGCAGCAGCTGAGGGGTGTATTATGAGGTTCCGCAGCAGCTGAGGGGTGTATAATGAGGTTCCGCAGCAGCTGAGGAGTGTATTAAGAGGTTCCGCAGCAGCTGAGTTGAAGCTTCAGTTTTATTACTTGGCAGAGGGGCACAAAGTTTTAGGCTTGTCCTGTTGGTTAAATGACCTCAAAACTGCCCTGACCGTGATACGGCTGTTTGGGATGATAAATTAGGGAATATTTTAGGGAACAGGAGACTGTTTTAGTTTCTGAATTTTAAATGCTGCCACGTGAGTTCGCCCAGGGTCCCACTGAAACCTGGAGCCCGCCCTGGTGCTGGGGGTGTGTGTTATATCTATCTGTCAATATACTATGGGCCACATTTATCACTTGTTTTTTCTGTTGTTTTTGCGCCTTTTCGTTTAGGCACACCGTTTTTGCGCCATTTTTGCGATTAAACGTCAAATTAGCCGCGCAGCTAAAATAACCACCTTTCCCTCATCTATCGTTCAATTCCAGATGTTTTGCTGCGCCTAATGATATTCATCACGTGCGACTTTTGCATTTAGGCGCAAAAACGGGCGCAAAAACACTCCAGCCCGAAGGTGGCGTTATATGAGAAGAAAGCACTGAGCCCCTTTGCAGAACAGCTCATTTCTAGCAGCAGAGCTCAGCCAGACACTGAAACATATAATAGATACATTAGATACACTGCAGACAGGAGCTGCAGACTCGGGGGGGGGCAAAGTAAGGGGCATTGTTCTATGTGGGGACCATCAAGGTCAATATTATACTATGCTTGTGGGTGTGGCAATGGGCGTGGTTTAGAAAAGTGGGAGGGGCTTTTGTCCCTCTTTCTCTCGCCCAAAAGTTGGAAGGTATGAACACATAGGGGCAGATTTATCAAGCTGTCTGAAAGTCAGAATATTTCCAGTTGCCCATGGCAACCAATCACAGCTCCCCTTTAAAATATTCATGAGCACTGGTTAAATGAAAGCTGACCTGTGATTGGTTGCCATGGGCTACTATAAATATTCTGACTTTCAGACAGCTTGATAAATCTGGCCCATAGTGCGGAAATACAAACCCACAGGCAAGATGTTAGCAAATTAACCTCTAGATATACAGTAGAAAGTGAAAGGAAGAGGCTAAGTGGTCCTACATGACAAAATAGCGATTTGTTGAAAAAAAAATGTTTTTGGAGGGAAACTTATTGGAGATGTAGCTTAGAGCTAGGGCTGCTGGTGGCAGCAAGTGCTTTATAACTGGGACTGTTTTGCAGTGTGACATTTGCACAATGTATAATCAGAGCAGAACCTTGTGGCAAGACATAACTTACAGTGAAAGTAGTACAAAGTAGCAATATTTACACACGGTCTCTGCAACGTGCCTTTTGTAGTGCATTATTTACTCACAGTTGAGTTAAATTTACAAGAACGTGTGCCCGCTGTACCAAAGCACGGTGGGCACGTGTTGGCACACGGGAGAGGAGGAGGGGCTGAGCGCTGCTCACCACCATCCCTCTCTATAGAGAAATATGGCGCACAGCGGCGTATTCCGGGGAACGATAGGACTTGTCCTATCTTTTCCCTAGGTAAGGAGCGGTACGGTGCCTCTGTGTGCAACACAGTACCGCTCCGTAGGTTGCCCTGCGCCCATTGCTGGCCCATGGGTTTCCTGGGTTTCCTTAGGCCCACCAGAGAAAATCACTCTTCATTATCCCCCAGGAAATGTACTCTATCAGCCGTCAAATTGTGTTGGTTTCTGATGGACCTCTGGGGTGCAGTACTATTGGGTTGAGTCAGGGCCCACTGGAGGATTATCTGGTACAGTCATGTATAAACATCCCCCAACGGCGAATGTGAATGAGGCCTTAGTGTTGAGCAGACCAGAACCACAAAGTTAGAGGTATACATTTACAATACATGTCATCTGCCCCCTCTGAAATCCTTCATGTTACGCCCCCTGCAGCGATGCATCTACAATATGAATTATATAATGGTGTATTTTCCAGTTGTTGTGGGAGCCTCTATGCCATTGTAAAACCCATGGCCCAGATAGCTGTTACCTCCCATAACTAATGCCCTGCACAGGCTAAATGCAGAGATCAACCCCTTTCTGTGCAGCGCTCGCTTCTCAGGAGGTACACTTCTAGCACACGTACCGAGGAGCTGGACACCATATTCTCTGTGCTTACAGCCACTGCAGATGTAAATCTTGTCCTGACAATATACACTATATATTGATGACCCTCTTCAGTGTATTTGTAGACATATACTTTTTTATTATATAATAGGTTATTTTACTAATACCCTGCCTATTTCCTGGCTACCCTGCTTTTTGTAAAAGAACCAAATTCTTGTATTAAACACATGTGTATTTACCAAAGCTACCACAAGATGGCAGGCATGCCAAGGAATTGCTGCAAAGACATCTTGGCTAATGAACCCCTTCAGGAAGCAGCCAGTTCATAGTGCAAGTCTCAGACCCATTTTTTGCATTCTGACCCATCCCTTTATATGGTTATAACTTTTGAACACTTTCACTTTTCAAAGCACTTTTGGGGGGTTTTTTCATGACATGTTGTACTACATTTTAGTGGCAAGTTTTGACTGATAATTTTTTTTTATAAATAAAAAGCAAAAACTTAAACTGCTAAATTTTTTTAAAAATTTGCCATTTTAAAAATGATCTCGTTTTCAGTCAAATCATTTTCATAATTTTTGAAATTCAGGATAAATTTAATTTATTTTGAAGTCACACAGTTTACAAATTGAACATCGGATTTCCATATATTCAAAGAAGATTGCGGAATTGATGCGGCTGCAGCTCCGAGGATGGCTGCGTGATGCGGCTGCAGCTCCGAGGATGGCTGCGTACTGCGGCTGCAGCTCCGAGGATGGCTGCGTACTGCGGCTGCAGCTCCGAGGATGCTGGGTACTGCGGCTGCCTGCTCCGAGATGGCGGCTGGTACTGCGCTTCAGCTCGAGGATGGCTGGGTACTGCGCGCTGCACTCCGAGGATGGCTGGGTACTGCGGCTGCGCTTCCGAGGATGGCTGCTACTGCGGCTGAGCTCCGAGGTGATCTGCGTACTGCGGCTGCAGCTCCGAGGATGGCTGCGTACTGCGGCTGCAGCTCCGAGGATGGCTGCGTACTGCGGCTGCAGCTCCGAGGATGGCTGGGTACTGCGGCTCCGAGGATGGCCGGGTACTGCGGCTGCAGCTCCGAGGCTGGCCGCGTACTGCGGCTGCAGCTCCGAGGCTGGCTGCGTACTGCGGCTGCAGCTCCGAGGCTGGCTGCGTACTGCGGCTGCAGCTCCGAGGATGGGCTTGTACTGCTGGCGCAGCTCCGGGATGCTGCGTATCTGCGGCTTGCAGCTCCGAGGAGGAACTGCGTTCTGCGGCTGGCAAGCTCCATGAGTCTGGTTACTGCTTCTGCCGCGTATGGGCCAGGTAACTGCTTCTTGCAGCTTCCACTTCTTTCCCCCTTCCTCGTACTTCTTCTTCCGGCTCCTGATCTTTCTTTGTTCTGTGTTCTTCTCCTATGTCATTTCCTTTTCCCGTGTCACTTGCTTCTTTCATCTCCGCTTCTTTCCTGCTTTTACTGCGGCTGCAGCTCCGAGGATGGCTGGTACTGCGGCTCTCTCCGGGATTGCCGGGTACTGCGGCAGCTCCGAGGCTGGCTGCGTACTGCGGCTGCAGCTCCGAGGATGGCTGCATACTGCAGCTGTAGATCCATGTATGTCTGTGTACTGTGGCTGTAGCTCTCCTCATTGCAGAAAATAACAGAGTCATAGCACAGGAGAGATGCTGCAGCATTGTGAGTTTAGGGGTAATACTCAGTCCCTCCAGTAGCCAGTATAGTCACAGGGCATCCCAGTATAGTCACTGGGCCTCCCCCACCCCAGTATAGACACAGGGCTTCCCCTCACACCACCCCAGTATAGTCACAGGGCCTACCCTCACCCCAGTACAGTCACAGGGCCTCTCCTAAAATGCGGCACCCGCAGGCATCGGGCGCCGAGGCCCAGCAGGCATCAGGGCCCACCAGAGGATTCTCCTGTGGCCAGTCCAACGCTGAATATATATTAGAAACCCCCTATAACTGCATGAAATGTAAACTCTCTATTTAATCCAACCTATGTCCTCTTCCCGTTGGTTATCCAGCAAACACTGGGTATATACACGGCCTCTCTGCAGTCAGCTTCACCTTGAATTTTTTTCATAAGATGGTGGCTGAAGGCTGGTTCATGCAGCAGAATTTTAAAATCATTTTATACAGTTCCCTTAGAAAGAATGGCTGGACCATTATACAAGCTCTTGTGTCCCCTCCTTCATCCTCAGACTGTTAGCTCTTGCGAGCAGGGCCCTCACTCCTATTGTTCCATATGAATGTTTGTACTCTGTACTGTAATATTATATTTGTTTATGTCCCCTATGTAAAACAAATTTAATGGTGCTATATAAATAAAGATTATTACAAGCACAGAGAGGAGGAGGGGCACAACGTATCGTATCCTTAAAACAGGGGGATATAACGACTTACGAACACCGCCTAGAGACCTTCATTATCATAATTTCACAAAGTCAAAAATTCACAATAGTCAGAAATGTCAGTGCTCTACTCATTGTTGAAACTACAGCTGTATATGTCGATAGACAGTCACCCCACCTTCTTTTGGAAAGAAATGGAAGATCTCTTAGGTTTTCTTCTTAGAGGAATGGAGAGAGAAAACCTAGAAGATCTTCCATTTCTTTCCAAAAGAAGGTGGCGAGACTGTCCATCGACATATACAGCTGCAGTTTTAACATTGAGTAAAAAGCACTGACATTTCTGACTACTGTGCATAATTAGCAGCCTGGGGCTCCGAACATCTCGTCCCCACGCTCCGGACTAATCATTTTTAGTTGGTTTTTTTTGGGTGATCCCAGCATGTCCAGCCTAGAGAAGGAAACCACTGTGATCAACAAGAGGAGAGTAGATAAGTATTTGTAGTTAAAAGAAACCTACCGTGAGGAATCTATTATCAGAATTAGATCTGATGGTAGATTCCTCCTGCCTGCCTCTGCCCTAATTTGTAATTTAGTAATCTGGAACCTAACCCAACTTCTTAAAAAACTTTATTTTAGTAATATTTAAAATATTATTATATTATTATATTATAATTATATAAAAATATTTTTAGCAAATTTTCATTTGAGTCGGTTTAAGGACCAGAACTTTTTAATTTTGCATGCTACCTTAAATTTTTTGCAATGTTTTTGTTTTGGACACATAGAGCTAGTTAAAAAGGTAATAAAAAGTTTGAACTTTTTTTTTTTTTTCATTTTTATTTCAGGTTAAAAGTGGAAAAAAAAAAAGCTTTTTTTGTAATTCTTAGTACTTTTTAAAATTTCAAATTAACTCAAAATTAACATTATTAATGAATTCCCTATGTTGTTTTGGTCATTTTGGTATGTAATAATATGTATAGTCACGGGCAAACGGGTGACTATGGTGATGCTTTTTGTATTGCAGTGGAAGAATTTATATTTATTATATGAGGAAATATTGTGTTTTTATGAATATTTATTACTATTTTTTGTGTTTTTACTTTATATGTCCCCCCATGAGGTCATAAAAGGCCTCCTGGAGGACATTTTTACTTTTGTTTAAATTTTACTTTATTTTATCCTATAAAGTCTCTTTTTATTCTAAAGACAGGGGGCGGTCTGAATAGCATTAAAGATTTCTATGTTTACATGTATATACAGAAAATAAGAGAAAAAATAATTCAAAATTTCTCATACTTTGTGTTACAGTTCGTGTTTCTTTTCTTGTTACCAGTCAATATGCATGAAGACTGACGTAAATCATGACGTGGAATATGATAAGCATCTCTAAGATTGCTAGAAAAGTCAAGGGCATCACAAATAGTCTCAAGTTTTCTTATTATACTTTACTGAAATGGCGGTTTTTCATGCAAACCTTCATACATCAATGCAAAGAATTTTCTTTTCTATTGTAATCTCTGCTAAGGTGCTGCTGAAAATTGTTAATCAAATTACCTATATATGGTCAAGAACATGGGGGGGGGTAACATATTTCACATATTTCATGATATACTGCAGTTGTATCTACCAAACAAAACTAAAGGTTTCCTTTTCTAAATTTGGAATGATGGGAAAGTTTGGTGACAATAACCCATGTCTTGGTATACTCATGCCATGCAGCAATAGAGAAAGCAGCCGTCAGGACTAATACATTCTTGTCCTGTAGAAATGCATAGCAGGTTTCATTAATGCATCAATAATAAAGCAGTTTTCCAATAGAACAATACAGTCGTCACCCCAGACATGAACAAAGCTGGTCGAAAAATGATACTATGACCTTTAGAGTAAAAATTCATTTAGTGCTGCATTTAAAAGGTCAACAAGAAATAAAATCTTTGATCAGCATCCAGTTTTCAGCCATGGGCATATAAATAAGCTGAAAATAATGTGTAATTGCAAATGATGGATGGCAAAAGATGAAGAACAGTAGCAAGCGAATGTAAAGGAAAGGGGATCACTGACACATGAATTGTTCATCACCGGCAGAAGCAGCTGGTCACCTGCTGCTGCACTCCTAGTACATAGTAATCTCTGCTCTGGTATAGAAAAGGCAACGATTTCCTGGAAGGTGGTTTAAAACAATGTATATGATTACACACACAGACTGGATCCCACCTCGACAGTAGGGCAGTATATGGGGATTTTGCACACCATCTATTACAATGTGCAAATCACACATTGTAATAGATAGCCTAAAACATGATAGTCTCCGATCTTTGTGTGACCCGATGCTGGCATGACAACATTTTGCCGGTCCCTCATTAAGTCACTGGGAGCGACGATCGGAGCCAAGATGGCAGCGCCCATGCGATCGGTGGTAGCCCATGAGCCTGCTTCTTACTGACTACCTATAAATGCTCACCTGCCGGATCTTTGTACTTCTATGCCTGAGAGAGAGCTTTGTTCCATGCCCTTTGCGATTATCATCATTTTCCCTGGTGACCTTGATTCCGTTCCAAACTCCGATCCTGTGCTGCCTGTCCCGATCTTCTGCCTGTCCCTGACCACACTTATATGCAGCATACACTGCTGCACACAGTGTTTTTTTGAGGTTGATATGCAGTGCTTTTGGTCTCTAACATGGTGTGTATTATGGCATTTCAGAAGAATTCAGTTTCGGACCCATCTTCCCAAATTGTATTTTTACAGGCTTGTGTTACATTTATTGAGCTTCAAACGTGCAAAAGCATGCTTTTTGTTTAGCAACAAAGTTCTGGCGAGCGTGCATTCAGGAGATGAAGGTTCAGCACTACTTTTATTTTTTTCCTTAAAACAATTGCCCCTGCTGATCCCAGTTCTTTCTATAGTTCTCCACAGGTCTTTGACTGTAGGATAGTGATGAGTGGACCCAAAATGTAACGTATGGGTCCATACCAACATGGCGAGTTCGGCACCCACGATTCGGAAGACCCAAGACTATCATGGCAATCGCAGGAGGACAAGGCTGAACCTGCCAGGAGCATAAAAGAAGAAAAAAAGTAAGGTAAGGTGTATGTATGTATGTATAGATGTATATATATGTACATGTATGTATAGATGCTTGTATATATGTAAATTCTGTATATGGTGTGTGTATATATATATTTGCTGTATGTATGCAGTGTGTCTATGCTGTATATACTGTTTGCATATTGTGTATGTGTATTTACTGTATGTATACTCAGTATGTGTATAGATATTCTGTATGTATATGCAGTATTGGTCAGTGGCGTAGAAGCCCTGAAATAATTGCAAATTCTACCTTTACACTACATGGTGGTACGCTGTATGCATTTTATACTGCATAGCAGCACGCTGTATGCATTTTATACTACATGGCGGCACGCTGTATGCATTGTGTACTACGTGGCGGCACGCTGTATGCATTGTGTACTACGTGGCGGCACGCTGTATATGCATTGTGTACTACGTGGCGGCACGCTGTATGCATTGTGTACTACGTGGCGGCACGCTGTATGCATTGTGTACTACGTGGCGGCACGCTGTATGCATTGTGTACTACATGGCGGCACGCTGTATGCATTGTGTACTACGTGGCGGCACGCTGTATGCATTTTGTACTACGTGGCGGCACGCTGTATGCATTTTGCACTACGTGGCGGCACGCTATATGCATTTTGTACTACGTGGCGGCACACTGTATGCATTTTATACTACGTGGCGGCACGCTGTATGCATTTTACTATGTGGTGGCACGCTGTATGCATTTTATACTATGTGGTGGCACGCTGTATGCATTTTATACTATGTGGTGGCACGCTGTATGCATTTTATACTATGTGGTGGCACGCTGTATGCATTTTATACTATGTGGCGGCACGCTGTATGCATTTTATACTATGTGGCGGCACGCTGTATGCATTTTATTCTATATGGCGGCATTCTTTCTGCATTTTATACTACATGGCGATGCCGAGTCCCCCACAGATTGCAAAAACAAGGGGTCCGACAAACCCATCCTCAGATTAATGGAGCAGACGGCTGTGCATGACCGTTCTGCTCCATTAATCTCTATGGAGCTGACAGAGATCGAGGAGTGAAGCACTGAGACCCCTACTATTCAGCAACTAAGGCCCTATCCGGTGCTGATCAGCAACTAAGGCCCTTTAAGGTGCTATGTGGCATAACATACCGGAACAAGAGAAACCCTGTTGAAAACTAAACCCCTCAAGGAGTATAGTAACACTATTTTGGGGTGGCTATACAAGGATTACATTTTATTCACTTTTTTGTCAGGAATACAAAATCTATTCTGACACTGATTTTTTTTACTTTAAACTTTTGTTTTATACACCATATGGTGGTGGCGAACCTATGGCACGGGTGGCACTCAGAGCCCTTTCTATGGGCACCCAGACCTCCACCCCAGCACAGAGTTTGCCAGAGAGGAGTTAAAGCTATATTCTCCGATCCAAGACACCCCAGGACGTACCATGTTTAGTGTTATTTTAAAGCGACACATCCAAGACAACAGGAGGAGCGAGAAGGTTTGATCAGAGTTGGATTAACTTTGGAGCTCCTACTCTGGGTCCCCTGATTCTTCCTCTTCAGGGAACCCCGGATGGGAAGATACAATCCAAATTTCTCCATCTTCTTGTTGGGTTGTTACAGAAGTGGCGATATATAATATGTAATGTTTGTGCGGTGATTTTCACTTTTTTTTTTATTTGTAAGAGTCATTTATAGGGCATTTATTTGTAAATATTTTTTCATAATATCTGGTAATGTGATTGTAATACTGATGTATAGCAGCGTATTACAGCAGTCAGACTATGCAGATACATAGGCTGACACACACAATGACAGATCCCATCTCCAACATTGTGCAAAATACAGCTCTGGGGTCCTTGTCTGGACCCTGTGGGCTGTCGTAGAGACAATAGTCACCCCCCCCCCCCCCCCCCGGCTGAAACCCCCGAACAGCTGTTACATGGGAGTCCCAGCTGTCACCTACAGCCAAGCTCCAGCAGTGCTCCTGGCATTGACAGTTGTGATATAAGGGCGTAAATGGAATCGCCCCCCCCCCCCCCCCCCCCTGTACAAAGTTGTTAAGGGGTAAAATTATCTACATTTATATTGTAAACATCTCTGTAACAGAGAAAATCTACAGCAGCAGAGCACAGAATTATGTAACTACAGTGCTTCACATGCTTATATGTACTCAAACAGGAAGGAGCATAGTGGTTGACAGCTTCACTCTGTAAAATTGCCATCTGTGCAGCAATATGAAAGCTTTACAACGCAAAAATGCTGGATAGATCTGTATTTACACGTACGTACATAGGCAAAGCTTGAACCTTTGCAGAATAGATCTACTCAACCTTAACCCCAAGGGTCATTGAAACCCAATTGTTAAACATTTCCCGACAGGCGCCATAATAGTACGGCATGGTGGGAAGGTACTTGCTGACACACGCCATACTATTATGGTGCCAGCTGGCAAGCAGAGATTAGAGTTGGGCATTTTGTATTTTTTCCAATAAGAATGTGTTAATTTTTTTGAATACATTAATTTATCCATAAAAAAGACAATTGCAAAATTGAACCTCCATTTTTTTTTAACCCGTGAAACCCTTAAAGAGTTTAACGTCACAAAAATTGTTTTACATATGTTGAGTTGTGCAGTTTGTAGAATGGGATAATTTATGGATTTTACTATTATTTAGGCCTTTCAAAGTGACTTTAAACCCGAGCTGGGCTGTCAAAAGTATGATTTTGCGTTTTGAATAAAAATGTGAAAAATCGCACCTAAAATGTGAAAAATTGCACCTAAAGCTTCATAACATCCTACAAAAATGAGAGGGTTCATAAAAAAACATTCCAACATAAAGCAACTTGCTAGATTAGAAACTGGCAATAAAGAAACATCACACCCATCATCACAATCTGAATAACTGTAGTATACAAAATTCATTGTCATCTTGACTTTGGACATCTATGCTGCCACTTGCATGTCACTATCTTTCACACCTTCACAGTAGTGTATCCATGATAAAAAAAATACATATTTCTAACTTTGCAGTTCTTGGTCATACATTTTTAAATAAATGAACACTGATTAATTCATTTGTAAAATGTGAATAAAGTAATATACCATATCAATGCAAAATGCCTCCACTTACTCCTGTACAATATTTGACATCATCCATAGAAATATGGGTAGAAAGAACAAAATTGATGAACCAGCAGGAACAGCCCAGCCCCAGAAAGATAATTTGCATAAAATATAACTGCATTTGCTCTAAAATGACCGACCATTGAGAAGAAGGAACCACGTGGCTTGACAGCTTATATAGTGCAAGACACAATGCTAGTTTTACTTGTAGAGTAGTTTCAGAGATTAAAAGGGAACCACCCTCTACATATCTCAACCGCAACAGTACCTTGTAGTGGAGTTTAACAGCGCTCCATTGTTGCCTTTATTTCTATTATTGCTGTCACCATTCCTGTAAATATAAAACTTTTATTCATCCTCAGGCTCCAGGCTTGGGCTGACCCACCGGTGTGTCAGTGAAAACACCAGTGGGCCACTACACCTGCTGGCTCCGCCCCCTTGCTGTGCCGACTCCGACACTTTTTTCAGTCTGCACTTTAACTCTGTGCCAGATAGAGTGGAAACAAGTGATGATGTGGAGAGCTATGAGCAATGCAGCATGTTGATGTCATCATCGGATGCCGACCTGTTGTACACAGCAGCAGAGAAGAACAGAAGCATGCTGGGGAACATGGAAAGGTGAGGTATGGGGTGTTTGTTTTTTTTTTACTATGCTTCAAAGAGGAGAGGGGGCCACACAGAGGGGGGCAGCAAGATTGGGGGGGCACAATGAGAGGTGGTGTTGAGAGTTGGTGAGAAAAAGATGGGGAGATCCTTTTATATATACTCCTAGAGCAAAGGAGAGGGGAAGACACTACACTTCCCATACTGGGAAAGGAGGCGGAGGGCCACTGAAGTGTCATCTAGAATGCTGAAGGGGTGGGCAATGGTACAAAAACATGTGACTAATCAAAAACGGAGAGAAACATTCTTCAAATTTACTCAGCAACCAATGCTTTCAATATACTGGCCTCTGAATCCTGCCCGGATAGAATTACTGCATGCCTCAAATGTCAGACGCCGCTAGTTGACTTATTTCACTCAATATGGGCGTGCCCCATAGTACAATCTTTTTGGAAAACCTTCCAAAAATGTATTTTGGACCACTAGAAAGCAAATGATAACACTACAGCCACTAGCTTTCCTCTTACACTGAATAACACCACAGGGAGAGGAAGAGGAGGAGGTAGAAGTTACAATAACACCAGTCCTATATACACTCACCGGCCACTTTATTAGGTACACCATGCTAGTCACGGGTTGGATCCCCTTTTGCCTTCAGAACAGCCTCAATTCTTCATGGCATAGATTCAACAAGGTGCTGGAAGCATTCCCTCCGCGATTTGGTCCATATTGACATAATGGCATCACACACGTTGCCGCGATTTGTCGGCTGCACATCCATGATGCGAATCTCCCGTTCCACCACATCCCAAGATGCTCTATTGGATTGAATTGTGACTGTGAGCCATTTGAGTACAGTGAACTCATTGTCATGTTCAAGAAACCAGTCTGAGATGATTCCAGCTTTATGACATGGCGCATTATCCTGCTGAAAGTAGCCATCAGATGTTGGCTACTTGTGGTCATAAAGGGATGGACATGGTCAGCAACAATACTCAGGTAGGCTGTGGCATTGCAACGATGCTCAATTGGTACCAAGGGCCCAAGATGCCAAGAAATATTCCCACACCTGAACCGTGATATAAAGGCAGGATGGATCCATGCTTTGTTGCACCAAATTCTGTCCCTACCATCCGAATGTTGCAGCGAGAAATCGAGACTCATCAGACCAGGCAACGTTTTTCCAATCTTCTACTGTCCAATTTCGATGAGCTTGTGCAAATTGTAGCCTCAGTTTCCTGTCTTAGCTGAAAGGAGTGGCACCGGTGTGGTCTTCGCTGCTGTAGCCCATCTGCCTCAAAGTTCGACGTACTGTGCGTTCAGAGATGCTCTTCTGCCTACCTTTTTGTAACGGGTGGCGATTTGAGTCAATGTTGCCTTTCTATCAGCTCGAACCAGTTCTGCCCATTCTCCTCTGACCTCTGGCATCAACAAGGCATTTCGCCCACAGAACTGCCGCTCACTGGATGTTTTTTCTTTTTCGGACCATTCTCTGTAAACCCTAGAGATGGTTGTGCGTGAAAATCCCAGTAGATCAGCAGTTTCTGAAATACTCAGACCACCCTCTGCACCAACAACCATGCCACGTTCAAAGGCACTCAAATCACCTTTTTTCCCCATACTGATGCTCGGTTTGAACTGCAGGAGATTGTCTTGGACCATGTCTACATGCCTAAATGCACTGAGTTGCCGCCATGTGATTGGCTGATTAGAAATTAAGTGTTAACAGCTTGGACAGGTGTACTATAAGTAGCCGGTGAGTGTATACTCATGTTGATAGCTAAACAATGTCTGTTGAACCACTGGTTGGAGTCATCAATCGCATCAACAGAGGAGATAATTGCTCAAACTAAATGTACTTGAATACAGTTAGGATGGGAGACAGAAAGTAAGGGAGAAACGGTGTAAAGCAGTTTTTCCGTAAATGGCACAAATTGTTGTAACCACACCTTTCATCCAGTGAAATGCATGAATTCATGAGAAAACTAAAAACTCTGCAGGTTGTATGACTGAAGACCTGCGGCGCATGAGCAAGGCTTAAAGTCTGAGATATTTGAGGTGAGGGACTTTTGGACTGAGTTTAAGCAATTTTGTTGTTAATATGTTAAATTGTTTTTGTACTTAAAAGCTAATGACTTAAGACCCAATGGGGTGAAAAGCGCCTTGGATTCTCATGTAAGTGGGAGGAAAAATGGAGAAGGGAAGGGGGCAAGATATATACATGCCACACTGACAAAGTTAACAATGCATTATGCTTCAACTTCATACTTATGATATGATTGGTATACATTGTATTCACTTGCCTGCTTTCCCAATAAAAAAATTAAAAAAAGGGTGGGGAGCCTCACAATGAGATGGGAGATCAAGGGCATAACATTAAAGGAGAGAGGTGAGTAGGCCCTAAATGAGAGGGGTGAGAGGGGGTACAGAAGTACAGGGGGGCCCACAAGAGAGCGGGAGATACCAGGGCAATATTATAGGATGGAGGTGAGAGGAGCCATAAATGGAGGAGTAAAAGGGGGGACGAAATCAGGGGGGCCCAAATGAAAGGGGGATATACCAGGGGTGCACAATAAGATAAGGGGCTACAAAGGAGAGGGAGATGAAAGGGGACCCATAATAACGTAGGAGATGCAAGTGGGCAACATTAAGAGGAGGGAGATGAGAAAAACACAATGAGAGTGGAAGAGAAGATGAGGAGGCACAAATAGGGGGAGATTAGAGTGGGTAAGAAAAAGAGGGGAGATGAGGGGGGATACCAGGGACCAACATGAGGTCAAACTGAGGCAGGGATAACAATGGGAAGGAGATGAAGGAAGCAAAGAAGATGAGGGGGCCCACATTGAGACAGGTTAAAAAAAAGAGGGGGAAATACAGGGGGCTCACAATAAGAGGGAGATGAGGGGCTACAAAATGAGGGGGGATAAAAGGGATCCACAATAAGATAAATATTACAAGGGGGGTCCATAATTAGAGGGGAAGAAGAAAGGGCCATAATAAGAGGAAGAAATGAGAGAGTGACCCTCATTTTTCAGTTGCCTAAAGGTACCTATATATACTTGAGTATAAGCCATATGCCTAATTTTAACACAAAAACTGGGAAAGCCTATTGACTCAAGTATAATCTTAGTACATAGCTGCCAGCTCATTCCCCCAGTTAGAGACCAGCCCTTTGCCCCCAGTAATGTCCAGCAGCCTTGCACCCCAGTATGTAGCCAGCAGCCCCTTCCCCCCAAGTATGAAGCCAGAAGCCCCTGCCCCCCAGTTGAAGCCAGCAGCCCCTGCCCCCAGTTGTAGCCAGCAGCCCTGCCCACCCATATAGCCAGCCATCCCCTGCCCCAGTATGTAGCCAGCAGCCCCTGCCCCCCCGTATGTGCCACAGCCCTGCCCCCCCAGTATGGTAGCAGCAGCCCCTGCCCCCATATGTAGCCAGCAGCCCCTGCCCCCCCAGTATGTAGCCAGCAGCCCCTACCCACCCCCAAAGTATGTGAGCAGCAGCTCCCCCCCCCAGTATGAAGTCACAGCCTCTGCGCCCCCCCACCCCTCCGTATGAAGCCCCTGCCCCTAGTAATAGCCTGTAGCCTCTCCCAGCCTATAAGAAAAAAAACAAAATGGTACTGCCTTATCCTTCCTTCCGGCTTCCTTTTCATAGACGCTCCCGGCTATGGGTCCCCCGTGCAGTACAATCGCAAGCACCACACACAACGCTAGAATGCCAGCATCTGACGTCCAAGGGGACTAAAGCATTGATGGAAAGAAGAGGACCTGCCGGGAAGGGGGGGCGTCAGAAGGCTTGTACACATTTTGTTTTTTTTTACAAAACTTGAGTATAAGCAAAGTTAGGTTTTACAGCACGTTGTTTTACTCCACTTATACTCAAGCAAATATGATACATTTAATATTCCCATGCAGCAGTAGGTGGGTCCCCAAAACCAATTTCACTGGTGGGCCCTTGGTCCCCCAGTCTGACCTGTGACCCTCCTCTCGGCTACTCTCACTCCTAAGCTCGCCCCCTATCCACCACCGTCCTCATCACTACAATCGTTCATCGCTGCTTGATTACATAGCAGGAACAGGAAGAGCTAGTTGGTCCGATGCTCATCAACATTATTGACACCGGAGAATGGTCGGCGTCAAGTCTTCTGTGTAGCCCTCAAGCAATACATGTGCAATGTGGCCGAGCGGATCAGGATGGGGCACACTGAAATGTGTGAAAACTCGGCAGAAAATGATGATGAGTCGGGGACACTGGCTTTGGCAGATTCACAGGCTACAGTGAGCAGAACTGTCTCACCCAAACCCACCCTGTTTCTCCCTTCTCCTATCTGTAATCTGGCAGCAGCAGAAGTGCAGGGGAGACATGCTCTGCTCACAGAACAACCTGTGAAGCTACACAAGGAGCTACTGGAACACAACCCACTAACCCTTCGGACTCATTAACAACTCAAGTTGATTTTAGAATGAGGTCATGGATAACATCCAAGAGTTTGGTCAATGATTCCTACTCGGAATGGTCAGGAATTAATACACTGTTCTATTTTACAGATGACACCAAACTGTGTAGTGTAATACAGTCAATGGAGGATGTTCAATGGCTGCAGGGTGACTGGAACAAACTGATGTTGGTCATCCACTTGGCAAATGAGTTTAATGTGGATAAGTAAGGTTATGCACCTGGGGCCAATAATCCAAAGGCAAAATTATGTCCTGGGGGAGTAAATCTGGAAGTCCTTGTTGAGAAGGACCTGGGGGCTACTAGTTAGATCATAATTGAATAACAGCATGCATGTCAATCAGCTGCCTCGAAAGCTAGTAGGATCTTGTCATGTATCAAAAGTGGTATGTACTTCTCGTATAGGGATGTAATATTAACACTAACAAGCACTGGTTCGGCCACACTTGGAATATGCTGCCATTTTCGGCACCGTCCATAAAAGATGCCCTGGAGCTGGAGAGGTCACAACGTAGAGCCACAAAAATGATAATGGGGTATGGAGGTCTAGTTATGAGGAAAATTAAAACAACTAGATTATTTAGTCTGGAAAAGAACGACTACGAGGGGACATGATTAATTTATATAAATATGAATGGTCATACAAAAATTGGTGGTAAATTGTTTATAAATCAAATCAAAAGACGAGGGGGCACTGTTCTCCGTTTGGAGAAATCAAGTTTAATCACCGGAGGCGACAGGGCTTTTTTACTATGAGAACTGGCACTCTGTGGAATGGCCTGCCTCAGGACTGGTCACGGCGGGGGACAGCGGAGAGCTTCGGAGGGGTCTGGATGCCTTTTTGCACCTAAAATAACATTGATTGTTATTTGTATAGAATTGTTTCCCCTGGGTCCCTTCTTGGTTGAACTTGATGGACAGGTGTCTGTTTTTCACGTATTAACTATGAACTTGAGTAACTGTCCCTGGTTTATCATGATGGACTATTTGTGTATTTCAATGGAAACGTGCGCACCTAATCCTTAAGCTATAAAACAAGTGGATCGAATGCAACTCTGCATCTATGATAAGTCACACACTTTCTAAATAACGTTGTTGCAATAGTTCCCCCCTTAAAACCGTTCACTGTATATACTGCAGCCAACATCTTGTCTAGGGCACATCCAGGGTACAACCTGACATCCGTATAATTACACGCAAACAGAGAAATGCAGCACTAACCCTAGATCGTTTCTATCAGCTCTGACTGTGCGCGTCTTTCGCTTTACGCGAGACGTTTACATCCCTGTTCACGGGTGAAACCGGGGAGTTTGCCAGGTTGTTAAACATCATAAAACAATGGGAAGAAGAACTTTCCAAAGATCCTTGTGAACTACTCTGTGAAATGCTGCTGTCGCCGTGACCTTGCTTATCCAGTTCTCTAGTAACTGACTGCAGCTCTGCGAACATGGACTTACTGTTGATCACTCCTCGTATCAGTTTTGATGTTCACTGGCACAGAACTCTAGAAGTCTGTCGATGCATCTTTCAAAGCCTGGAGCCTTCTAAGTTGCCAGAATTTTCTGGCAGCAAGTCATAGAGAGGAGAAACAGGAAGAGAGATAAAATGTGAAAGATAAGACTTCTAATACTTTGTATGTCATCACAGATTCGGAATATTTAAAAGAAGAGAAAAAATGTATATTAACTATTTCCATAGTAAAGCTTAAAAGGGATGTCTAGAATTCTCGGTGTGTTGGTTTAGCTTACAACCAGGAAACTGTGCCAAATGTTAGCACAGTGTAATTTTGCCGCATGCATTGTGTCCCAAAAGCCAACAATTTTATGTTGTACCTTTGTTAAAATATTAAAACTGTACAACCCCTAGATACAGTAAATATATACAGAGTGTATGGGGCTCTAATACCAAAAACCAGGTACCAAATTAATATACATTTTGTTGTCATTTTGTTTTTGTTTGTAATACTTTTAAATTGTAACATCTTTGAGAAAAAAACAAACCTGTCACATCGTCATCTTCAGGTGTCAGTAACTTTTCATACCACAGTGTACAGAGCTGTGTAAAAGGCAAGTCTTGTTTCATCAAGCTAATATATATATATTAGCTCTCCGGTCCCATACTAAGCACGTGACCACAGTGTGCCAAGACCGTACTAGCAAATACTCCATTATCTGGGCCCTGGCTGCCCAGGCCCACAAGAAAGGCTAGGCCCAGAGGGGGATGTTGGCATATATATATATATATATATATCTATATATATATATATGCAGGTCTCCAGCAGTGGTTGTGTGCAAGAAATATGGAGGAAGGCTGATGTAGTGGTTTCTCTCCTGGACAACCCTGATGTCTGTAGATTAGTCCCTGGGTAATGGATGGGAAACCTGTGGTGGTAACAGCCGTATCCAGGGATCAGATAGAGGAAACGTTGGCAAATCAACTTACAGTTCTTATTGAACTGCAGGCAACTGGCCAGAAATGGTCACGCAGATTCTTGGATGCTGGAGTGGTCATGGAGAGTTGGTCTGCAGAAGGTGCACACAGTCGATAGTAGATGCAGGCTGGGCTGGTTTAGGTGGAACTGTGTCCAGTGGTGGTGCTGCAGTTCTGGGCTTGAGTCTCCAGCTCGCCAGGTGCTAGAATAGACCTGAGGCACTAGAAGTTCCTGAGATTTATATCTTGTGGCACATTGGCATGTGCTGCTCACCTCCTCTCTCTGATTGACTCCAAGATGAGTCTCTCACCCGACTGAGCCATGTGCTCTCACCAAGCAGGGGTTTTTTATACTTCCACTGGTTAGGTGTATGCACTTCTCCATCACACTCAACTTTCATAAACAGCAAAATCATTGGCTAATTACATACACTAGTTACTGTTGCCTGCCAGGCAGTATCTTCAAGCTGCAATTACTGTTCCATGTTACAGATTCTGACATGGAAAGGGACACTTTCACATCCCTACCTAACCCTTTGCACCTGCAGGGGTGTTGCATATAACCTTTTGATCGCAAATTTTATGTGTGTTGAAATAGTTCATTATTACTTGCTACCGCTATAGACATGCAGCTGTCATAGGAAACAATTGGTCCCTACAATACTTCACGGGGGTGAGAGGCAACAAATTCAAATGTTGACACCCATGCCCCTCAATAAGTGTTCTATTGCACCAAAATCTGCTGTTAGCAGGGTTAAAAATGGAAGCCCTTTTTTATATTTTAGTATAAAGAATTTGTAACACCATGAGCGGACTACTGTACTTCAAATAAACTCAAACCAACCTTTGAAACTACCTGGATAATTTTTCCAAAGTTATTTAAGATAATGTACGGTCACCAGAGTGGGCCATATTAATAAAGGACTATGTGATAATGAGTTTGAAATCTCATTTGGTTTATAGAAAATTCAAGATCTCTATATATCAGAATGGCAAATAATAAAACTTGATACCTTCACTTAAAAAAAAAAACAGGATTTGGGGTACTGCTTTATAGACTTAGCAGGATGTTCCCAGAATACTGTAAATTGCAACTGCAGACAATGGTCCCTGAGGGTATAATATGTATGCTAGAATAATACCAATTAGCCTATTGGTAAATAAACAATGCCTTTTAATGAGGAGACCAAATTGAAATTATATTTAGAATTGGTCACAAAAGCAAATGTTGTCTAGCAGTTAGTACATAAGCCATGATCACCCAGGCCAAAATATCGGAGATACTGAGAATGTACCACTTGTAACTGAAGGTAAAGATGATGAAACTAGAACTTCTCCTTCTCATGGTACTCCAAGACAAGATGGGTTTCAAAACCAACAGGTCTTTCAGATGACGTTGCCATACACAATCTATTACCTGTAATGGATGTCCATTAAGATGCTGTTTCGACAACCACAATTATTTATTTCAAACAGCATTGACAACCGTGATTTTTCTAATATTGTTTAGAATCCAGTCAATATCTATGTGTGAAAAATTATCCTAAAATGGGTTGAAAGTCCAGGCAGAAACAGAAAATGATTGACATGTAAATAGGGGTAGGGTGGGCATCACTCCTTACACAACTGATGAGGAAGAATCTTGTCAGAAAGACCTCTGTGGCTTCTTACATTGGGATTATGATAAAGTTGAGTCCAGTCCTAAGATTTGCGATAGCCAGGTGACATCAACTCTAGCCTGGAGTAGGGGCAGGACGCCAGAGGAGTAAGTAAATTAAAAACCTGGCAGAGCCCAGAGGGGCTCCAAAAAGCAGCAGGTGGCTTGTGGTTTAGTATTAAAGCCTTGCAGCATGGGATCTGGATTCAATTCCCACCCAGGTCAACATCTCAAAAGAGTTTTGTATGTTCTCTCCACGTGTGCGTGGGTTTCCTCCGGTCCTCCGGTTTCCTCCCACACTCCCAAAAACATACTGGAAGGTGATTACATTGTGAGCCCCACAGGGACAGGGGCCAATTTGGCAAACTCCATGCAGCAGTGCGTAATCTGTGGTGCGCTTTATAATATAGAATTATTATTATATAAAGTCCTAAAGCTCATTTGAATATTTTAAAGGAAATCTATCACCAGGATGAAGGATTGTAAACCAAGCACACTTATATGCTAGTGTATGCCCCCTCTGCAGGAATCTGCTCTCTCTTTTAGTCTGGTTATACCCTCATTTTCAAAAGAAAAAAAAATCTTAATATCAAATGCCTGGGCCCCATACTGTCAATTGAGTCTGGAGGCTTCTGTTCATTTGAATAATCTTCAAGCCATTCTTTTTGTAAAATCGAGGGCATGAGGTACTAAAAGAAAGTGATCTGTCAGAGGGAACACACACCTGCATGTAAGTGTGCTTGGTTTACAATCCCTAATCCTGGTAGGTTTCCTTAAAAAGCTATTTTTTTTTACCAAATTCGAGGATCAATGAGATAAAAGACAGTATCGGACTGCAGGAGATGAGTGGATTCTGATGGTGATTTTAAAATAGAATGATTTTGTCAATTTTCCATCCACTTTATATAGAGAAAATCTAATAACCAGTAGTATCTTGAATAAACACAATTACATCAGTATTTAAACCAATCACATTGTGTCACCCCTTCATCCCACAGACTGTAAGCCAGCGGTAAGCTGCCCGTCACTAGAGCCTTTTCTGGACGAGTCATTAAGGGGTAAAAACTGGACTTACTATTTGACAGTTTTTTCTCCGTCTGTCCGCTTTGATATAGGGTGGATTCAGACTGCCCATGCGCACGGAGCTTAAGAATATTATAACCCTGCAAGGTCGTAATTCACCTCCTTCGATGGGTTTTCAGATCAGCTTTTTGGAAATGGGGAATGGGGCCTTCGGCCCTGCTTTCAAACTGTGGTTTCTGGCTTTGGAGGAACCTGCAAATGCCCTTGAAATTACTCTTGGACCTGTAGATCAGTAACATATAAACAAGATTTCATGGTGAGGCCGTCTCAGCCGTGGGCCCCCTAGAAGCTGGCCTGCGCTAACCAGCCCAACGCTTATATTCGCAATCTCACAAAAAGTCCACAGAATCACGCTCCAGTAAAAAAAAAAGTGATGTCCCCAAGGACCAGGCAACAATTTCATCACCTTCTCATCATTAACAATCCTTCTGGACGAGTAGAAACGTTGCCTGTTTTTTTTTAATACATTGGGATAAAAAGAAACAATTTTTTCAGTGGAGTGCTTCTCCTGTGGACTATTTTTGGTGGTTACTGAACATATTGGGGTCACCGTTTGTAAAGCTTACACCTTCATCGCTTCATGTGATTCTCCTACCCTCAAAGTTATTCTACAGTATAGTATAATCCACTTCTGCTCATTTCTTATAGGGCCAGATATCTGAAGCAGTGTCCAATCACTTAATCTAACTTCAGTGTATTATCTGATATGGGCATGTGTAACAAAAGAGTTTGAAAGAGGGAAAAAATGCTATAATACCAATACATGCATTATCCTCTACATCAGCTCGCTCCCTCTAGTGGGAGTGCTGTTCCAACTGTTTGAAATTTATATCGCATGCAGGTGAACACTGTTTCATCATGAACAAAAAACAACAAAATGTTTATGAATAATTTAAAGGTTGGCCCAAAAATAATTTGTCCGTCAGTCAGTCCATGTATGACCAGAAGGCTCAAGTAGCAGCTGCGGTTCCATAAGTCTTAGGCAACAGTACGGACGCTGACAGATAAAAGCTAACTTCCAGCTTATCAGAGTGCAATAAAAATTTATCCTCTTCTTTGGGATCATCAATGGTGCTAGGACCCGCACAGTGTTCACTGAAGCCGGAGTAGTACAACTTATGATTACGCACAAGTACCCCCGGTTTACGCACATGGAAGGGTAAGTAACGGTATGCCCTAAGCCAAAACTCAAAAGTCAATCTGAACCAGCACAACAGCAGGTGCAGTATATAAGGTGAAAAGGGTTTTTTTTCAAGTATGTTGCCATTTGTTACAAAAAGTACAATATAATTACAAGCCAGAACAAACAACCTCAGCTCATCTTTGGAGATCATATGACAGACGGTAGCGAGATGGACACCTTCTACTGGCAGTATTTGTTTTACAGTTCTGACTCAAACTAGCTATGTTTTCCCAGCTGCAAGAGATTAACAGCATGATCACAGCAGGCGGCTCGAGTGACCCTTTTTCATCCTTAATATGTCTGTAGTTTAGTTTTGCCCTGTAGAATAGACAAACGTTTCATTCAGCGACGTCCTTGATGTCCCATAGTAACCCACAGTAATTCATTTCATCGAGATTTCAAAATTCGGCAACATTAAAACTGAAAACTTGTTAACAGAGAACACCATTGGTTAACAGAACACGTCTGAACTCAATTGCGTTTGAAAACACATTGCAACAGCTTAAAGGATTGCCTATTAAACATCTGTTAAAGTCGTGTGTTTACAAATGCAACCGTTAACTGCATTTGTTAAGCTGGGTTTGATTTGTACCTTTTCAAATGTTTAACAAGCTTTTTTAGGCAAATCTCTTTTTCAGCTGTTGTGATGCATTCTTATGCATGAGTCCAACCACTGTGACTGCAACCCTCAAGATCTTATAACCTGTTCTTTACATTTTACTCATTTTTTTTTTTGCAGTTTTTATTTTAGCGCCTATTACTCATTTATTTTCAGTCTAAATTCATGTGCGATGGGGACTCTCCTTTGGCAGACACTTACTTCATGATCATCTAGTTTTTTGAGCATGAAATGTGTCAGATTATCAGGTGTACAGGTTATAATACACTTTCATTTCGCTTCTGAAACATTGTACTAGTATCGGACACATAGAAAGAGAGATGAACAGTATCAGAGATGAGATCCATCAGATGATATTACACACAATGAAACTCTTCCAGCTCTGCTACAGTCTCACTACACCTGTTTAAATCTGATGGGCTATCCCCCTTAACCCCCAGATAAAAAACTTTATCTGCCTGCCTCTTACCAATGATGTGTTGTTGTTTGCCGGCAGTAAGTCGGTTTAATGTGAGCTTGTCCCTGGAATCAGGGGAGGGCTAAAGCAGAGATCAGAGAAGAGCTCACAGCATCACATCACAGAAAAGCTGGATGGCTGCCAACCCTAAAGTCAGAAGATGCAGATTGGATCCAGGGGCAAATTGAAATGTTGTATACACATGACCAGTATGTTTGTTAACACCAATTAATTAGAGAAGTGTGAATTAATTAGAGAATGTTTAATTTTGTTGTCCTGAGTACCTTTTTAAATACTTGTCTTCATGTGAATACTAATTGATACAATTTAATCTCTGTTTGACAATCAGACTCCTGGAGTAATTTGCACCTGAAAGCTGTACATTTTATTGAGGTTTTCAGACCATTTTTAGCCGTTTTCTGACCTGTCCAATAAGGTGCATACATCTGGACGTTTGTGCACTGGAAAATTCAGTCCCCAACTAATAGCTGGTCCTAAAGTACGACGCCACATCCAAAACTAATCCTCCAGAAACATCATCTAGGCTTGATTTATATGGCACAGAATAAAACGATTTGTGTTTTCTAATCCTCTTTGTTAATCTCCCCCATGAGTGCATCATCCTACGCTGGGGGTAACCCCTCCTCCCCCCCTGCCTGCCAAATGATATATATGGTGAGCTGTGTGCGACAGGTCAGTTCCTTGCCCCACACCTCACCCCTCCATCAGGCACAACTCCTTTCGCGCCCCTACGACCCACCTTGCCCCAGTTATAATTCCTGAAATATTCATTTCCCAATTTTTCACACAGTGATGGTTAATGAAACCAGTATTTTCAAACATTTTCTAGACAAATTTCTAGATTATCAAAGTGTATAGGATGAATCAGCTGCTTGTGAAGTGTGATAAGTACTTTACTACATAATTTTTAAATGAGATTTGCAAATTTATTTTAAAAAAAAACAACATCCTTGTATTGAGTGTGGTACTTGCCAAGCACAGACTGCTATTATCTGCGAGACGCCGTCTTTGTAAAATTGAAATGGTTTGAGACTTTCCAAATTCACTTTATCGCTCAGGCTAATCTAAGAGAATTGTATATAAGAGTCATAAGGAAGGTGGCTCCAGGGTTATTACAATGGTAGAAAGGAGTCATGAGGCCCTGTTCTACAATTTGAACACCAGCTTTTTGGGATCCTTAAATAAAATACATAAATTGATTAAAATGTCTTTTATACAACCCCCACTTTCCTCTCGCTTTCAAACTGTAATTTCTCCTATTTTCCTCTTGTTATTTTTTTGTTGATTTTCAATAATTGTAAAGTGTTTAAATAAATCTCACGCTGATATCATTTACTCTCTTGCAAAAACCCACGTGTTTCATCTTGTCCTCATTACCATGTAACATTGGTAATGAAATGATGAGTGGTCCTTATTAGCCCAGAATTACCATGTAGAATTAACTGGATAACATAAAGGAGATCTTACTCCAACACATGGATTTGCTAAAATAGCAAATAAAGAAACCACTGCCTTTTTTATCCCTCTAACCTGGATTAACACTATTCTGAAAATCAGAAAGACAATGACCTAGAAAAAAGAGCACGTTTATGAGTTAATGTTTACAGAGTAAGACCAATCACCCAGCAATGTCATACATTTGCTTGATCGGCCTGGTCATTTTGGCTAGTGGAACGGGGATGACCGTTTCTACTACAGAGGCGTGCGAGAGCTACTAATAAGAAAGACAAAAAGCTTGATAGAACCCAATAATAAGAAACATCTAAGAAAGCATTTTCTAATAGATGATATCACCCAGTAAACAGAACCTTCTATCCTGTGTGGGCATGGGGCAAGCCATGGGCCCCCCATAAATTATCAAATTTAGTATATTAAGTTTTTGACATACAAATTTATATCCAGTTCCAATGACAGGTTTACCGGGTGTACGGGAGGGGACATAATCGCTTTACATTGGAATATCCTATTTTCAAAATAGATAAAGGACATGCAAGGATTATGTCTCTCCAGCACTGTGTGCCAGCGTATGATTCAACCTTGCTCACTCACCACAATCGATATATCGGGAGGCCTCTGGCATCTGATAAATATGGGTGTAGCAATGGGTACGCCATGTCGCATGCTGGCCCACTCCACACCCCTCCTTAAAAAGTGTGGCTTAATGGGGTTTTCCTCGCCACGAAGAAAATTCACATTTCATCCCCAAGTGATTTTAACCCACCAAAATCATTTTAAAAACCCCCTTGCGTTAATGTTACTCAGTTGTATTGCTGTTTTAGAGCTCCTTTCACTCTCTAGGCTGGTCCGTGTAAAATCCCGGTAATCATACACATTTTACCCATCTAGTTCTGTGGGTACATTGGTTACATTATTAGGGTAAGTGTGTTAAAAAGACTTTCATTTAGCATCTGACAATGTTACAACACACTGACACATAGAAGAGAGATGAGAGAGTACACAGAGGCCTGACAGACTTTTATACAAGTTACCCTGTGATCCTGCTACATCTCACATATCTGTGCACCCTGCCTCCCCCTTCTTTCTCCGGATCACATATCCCTTGTAGTTTGCAGTCCTCTCGCTGCTCATTATCCCTGGCAGGAAGTAATAATTGAGCGTCTCTGACTCCCGTGCAGGGGGCGGGATACAGCACACAGCAGAGAGAGAGAACTCATTTGCCATGTTGTCACACATAAATCCAGAGGCGGCCGACCAAAGACATAAGTTCAGGGTTTGTGTCAAGGGGCAACTGAATTGAGTACACAATCCAGACTTAAAGAGCAGGTTGACTCATTATATATCTGTGAATGAATCGTTTTTGTTATAACATGAATTAGAGAATGTGTTTTTTATCCTGAGTAACATATACGAAACTTAACTTATGCGATATACCTTTAAAGGAACCCGTCATGCAAAATAACCCCACTAGACTACATATAATTTTCATAACTGCCATAGAGAGCATTGCCTCTATCCCTCATTGGTCCCTCACAGCCTGTACCCTCTAGCAATGAGGTCCTAAAGCTGTATGCAAATGACCTGTGAAATGTCCATGAAGCCTTGCTATTCAAGCTGTTCCACTCTATTCATGATGGGAGGCACAGCCACACCCCCATTGCTTGACGACAGCCTGTATAATGGATGTGAGGTGTATAGTGATGTGCTTCCTGTTGCTGGTCGCCACACCCCTGCCTGTGTGTGGTGTTTTAGGAGAGATACAACACTCCAGCAGCCATTTTATAGTCAGAAACATGTCAGGTACTTGTGTAGGCTGATGTCTGTGTCTATGTCTATTAGAGGATGCAGCATGTCAGCAGATTGACATAACGCACACTAGCCATGTTTACTATACATACACACGACATGAGCGGGGAGAAGGGGAGGGGGTAACAGGGGTGAATCACTGGCCTCTGGACCAATTTACCAGCCTCACTTTACCTGATAAAAAATAGATGATTTTATATGATTAATTTATGAAATAACTGAAAAAGGCTGGGTGGATCCTTGAGAGCTGCTCCAACAGGTAGTAGTGACGGACAGTGACACAGACCTAGACAGGTGTCCCTTTAAGGAAATAAAATATGCAATTCTGATCGTTTACAGGAATTATGATTATTTTCAAGGGGCTTGAGAGCCAGTAAATTGTACAAGCACTGTAATGGAAAAACCAAATGGAGTCGAAGATACACATTGCTGCTCTATAAAAGACAGTTCAGGTACCTTATTTCAACTATGATGAACCCAAGTTGCCACATAGCTTATCCTCATTTGACAGACACTGTTTATTATCACCTATTTCTGTATGCGTCCAACTCCTGGGATGCTTTCCAGTGGAATTGGCCACTTCCATGGGAACTATCCCATTAGGAGGATGATGAGAAACACATGTGCATACATATGTTTTTCACATAGGTTGGTGACGCAGACATAGGGTATAAAACTTGTGAACTATCACCTAGCGGCGATAAGGATAGAACAGAAGAGAATACAATAGACTTACAGATAGAATTGAAAGCTACGCTATATAACCCGTTGCAGTTTTAGCTCTGTGGGACGCCGGAAACAACTTGGATGTACCTGTCACACCTGTCATCTAACTGCTTGGTATAGTCCGTGAAGATCCCACCTGCCGGAAGGGGTTCATCAATGATGCTGGACATTGGGTTGTACGTTTGATAAGCCCGTGAAGATTTGTGTGCCGTAGCTCATCAATGAAAGTTTGACAGTGTTGTGAGTATTCCATTTTATTTAACCTTGAGGTACTTTTTGTATTGCAATAACCTTTTTATGACATGGCGCATTATCCTGCTGAAAGTAGCCATCAGATGTTGGCTACTTGTGGTCATAAAGGGATGGACATGGTCAGCAACAATACTCAGGTAGAGGAAATTAAAACCTTTGAACCCAATGAACAAAAACTGCCAAGGGTCTCTGAGTTATTCACTTTTACCTGTCACATTTTCAGTAAGTGGAATGTGGGTCATAATTATATTGCGACTTTTGTGATCATTATTATTAATCATTCCTTGAACAAAAAAATCTGTACTGAATTTTAACAAAATTGTTACAAATGTGCAGGTTAGAAAAAGAAAACAAATATTTTAATGAACTTAAGTGGTTCCGGTATTAAAACTCAATACTCGTTATAATGATTAATAAGCTGTAAATGTTTGAACTAAAGCATCATAAAACTTTAAAAATGTTTTAAAAAGCTGGTTTGAGCAGCTGGGAGGTCTCTGTGCTGCACCTTCCCTGAACTCCTTAGAGCCTGGTTGCTGTACCTCCCCTCCTCCCATGCAGATCTGTAATTGGCAGCTCCTCCGTGGCCTGCAACTATTAGTGGCATTTTTGACATGTGGGGGGTGCCTTATATCACACCTTGCTGCAAGGTGATGTCCATGGGCAGGGTTTGGCCTCTGCGGATATCAACAGAAAAAGAGCATAACTATGAACATCACCAAGACTTCAACAGAGGTATCCACCACGTTTTCAGTGAGACATGAAGCAAGATATGAAAAAAAACTAAATTCCGATTCATTTAATTTCTGTTCACAACGCATGTCAGGCTTCATTTTAAAGAACAAAAATGTCCTCTGGATATGCCATTCCATATTATATGCCATAGAATATGGATTTGTAAGGCAAAAACTTTGGCTCCCCCACACTCTGCAAAAGCAGATAGTTTATAAAGATACTGTAGTCTTGGCGGACTATGTTGACTGAAAAAAGTTTCCTCTCACATCATAGTCAGTGGCATTTGTCTCAAAAGTACAATAGACACAGTCTTTCCAAAAGTCTCATCAGTTTGTCTATCGTTCCTCCCTCCTTAGAATCCTCCATTCAGTCGCCACCAAGCATATTCTGGTAGCTTTGGTAACTTCCATAGGTCCCCTGAAAGGGAGGTCCCGAGTAACAGGTAAAAGGTACTTAGGGACTCTGCCCCTAAATTGCCCAGTAACCAAACTCTTTCAAAATCTTCAGTGTAACATTATAGGAACTTAATATGGAAAAAAGTCATGTGACAATGGTTTCTTTTCCACATGGAAACGGTTGCTCAGTTGCAGAGAAATCTTATACTTGATCATGTAACTTCTCGTTGTTCATCCCCACAGTTTTCTGCAGTGCCGTTTTACATTGTAGTCTGGAATGGAATGAAAATCTGCATCAAAAATCCGCATAAATTATGCATGCATTTAGAAAAAACGGGGTAGGCTGGTAGAAACTGCATGAGGCAGCAAAAAAACTGCTTAAATCTCGCATCATAAACACCCTACGAAATAAAGAAATCCGCATTAAAAAACGCAACCACTTATAAACCGATAATAGTTTTACTGAGGATTTGACAATGTTCAAAGGTGTGCAGCTCGTCTAGAAACAGATGCTGGTTGGGCGTGTTGTATATTGTTCATTCAATGGATACAGAAGATGACTGCATTAGATATTTATCCCCCCAAGCCGTATCTACTTTTAAAAGCAAATGCTACACATGGGATAGATGCGTTTCTAAACAAGCACTCTTACATGCTGGACTGTGCATCCTGAACAAAACGATTTGTTCTTTTGCTTCTTGGAGCTTGTTTTTTGAGACATCACTCAAATACTAAGCAATTAGAAGCAAAAAGGAAAATGGATTCTGTTCTCGGATCTTTGATTAAAATGAATGTTTCCCTGTTGGGCCGGTTTGATATATAATTACTCAGTGGTCTGTATCGGGAAGAGAGGGAGACCAACGGAAATCTGTAATCGCGTCCCTGTCAGAAGGACATCGAGTCAATCTCCGTTGGTTCCTTCCTGCTCTATAACATGCTGCCTGCAATTAGGAATGCCTACATCAATCCCTGCGCTGTGATATGTTGCAGTGCAATAGGACACTATCTGCATTGCTCAGCTTCCCCCTGCTCTATAACATGCTTACTGCATAGAGGACACTATGTCAATTGCTCAGCTTCCTTCTGTGCGTGTAGTTTTAATACAGAAGCCTCTTTCTCTCACCAGCAATAAGAGATTGCACCAAGAAAACAAACCACTCATACCTCCAACCGTCCCGTTTTTGATTTACAGTCCCGTTTTTGGGCTCTGGACCGCGTCACGGGCGGGTTGGGGAGAAGGTCAGAATTCGGAGCCTCTGGCCAGGAGGCTTGCGGGGGCCGTCAGAGGAGGCTGGCGGGGGGCCAGAGGAGGACGTGTGCAAGAGACAGGCTTGGGGGCCCAGGGGCTCGGGGGGCGGGGGTCGGAGGGGCTGCTGGGGGCCAGAGCGGATCAGAGGTGGTGACGGCGGAGTGCTGGGGCCAAGAGGCAGGATGTCTGCGGGGCAACAAGAGGTGCGGGGGGAAAGAGGATGCGTATGGGGGCCAAGAGGAAGGAGGCTAAGTGTGGGGGGCCACCCAGGAGGCGGCAGGCTGGAGGGCCGGACGGAGGAGGCGGCTGTGGGGCAGAGGAGGAGGCTGTCTGGGGGCCAGGAGGGAGACCGGGAGGAAGCTGCTGGGGCCAGGGAGGTAGAGGGGTGCTGGGGGGCCAGGAGAGGAGGCTTGTTGGGGGCCAGGAGGAGGCTGGCTAGTGGGGGCGGAGGAATGAGGCATGAGTAGGTGGGGGCCAGGGAGGAGGCGGCTAGTGGGGGGCCAGGAGGAGGATGCTAGTGGGGCCAGGAGGAGGCGGCTTGAGGTGGGCCAGGAGGAGGAGGCTAGTGGGGGCCGGAGGAGGAGGCGAGTGGGGAGGGGGGCTGGGGGCCAGAGAGGAGAGGTGGCAGTGGGGCCGGCGCGCAGTGGAGGCAGGAGGCGGCTAGCTGGGGGCCAGGAGGAGGAGGCTGAGATGGGGGACCGGAGGAGTCGATGGACACGGGGACGGTGAGTTGGGGGACAGGGTGAAGGCTCTGAAGAGGAGGAGAAGGCTACTGGGGACAGGTCGCTATGGGGGACGGGTGATGGCTCTCGGGGGACAGGTGAAGCTGCTGGGGGGCAGGGGAAGGCTGCTGGGGACCTGACTGTAGGGGGACAGGTGAAAGGCTGCTGGGGCAGGAGGAACAGTGAAGGCTGCTTGGGGGGACAGGTGAAGGCTGCTGGGGGGACAGTGACGTGCTGGGGGTGGCAGCTGAGGGCTGCTGGTGGGGACGCCTGAGGCTGCTGGGGGGACAGCTGAAAGTGCTGTGGGGACACCGTAGGAGGCTGCCTGGAGGACGGAGCTGCAGGAGGAGATGGAGGCACAGGAGATGGATGGGAGGCCACAGGAGGAGGATGGGATTCCTCAAGTAGGATATGTGCCAGCAGGAGGAGGATGGCAGGAGCCACACGGAGAGGAGATGGACGTGGAACATGACACTACAGAAGGAGGATGGAGAACCGGGAGTATACGGAGTAGGATGGAGTGCAGGAGTGGAGCTAAAAGCGGAGGGGCACAACAGTAGAGGATGGGGAGGATACTTATAGAGAGGGAGGATGGGGGGGCAGGAAGTGATGCTAGAGGACAGTGGTGCTAACGGAGGAGGATGGAGGACAGAAGGAGGCTAGAGGCAGTGGCGCTACACGAGAGGATGGAGGATGATGAGGGAAGGGAGGTACATGGAGGCATGGAGGCCAAGAGGAGGAGGTGATAGGCCTCAGGAGGAGGAGGAGGCCACAGGAGGAGGATGGAGCCACAGGAGAGCATGGAGGCCACAGGAGGAGCATGGAGGCACAGGAGGGCATGGAGAGCACAGCGAGTAGCATGAGGCCACAGGAGGAGGATGGTGACTTGAGTACAGAAGGAGGATGGAGAACAGGGAGATACAGGAGGGATGGAGTGCGGAGCTACAAGAGGAGGCTGGAGGACAGGGCCACAGAGGAGGCATGTGGACAGTAGGCTACAGGAGGTTAGGGTACAGGGTAGGATGAGGCAAAGGAGCTCTAAGGAGGAGGATGGAGGACAGGAGGACGGCTAGATGAACAGTGAGCTAACAGGAGATGGAGAGGAGGATGAGCACAGGAGAATACAGAAAGGATGGAGGACAGGTAGGATACGGAAAGGACGAGGTACGGAGGGGTAGAGGACAGGGGAGGAGGACGGGCGGATACGGAGGAGGAGGAGGATGGGATACTGGCGAAGGATGGAGGACAGGAGGCCACAGGAGGAGATGGAGTACAGGAGCACACAATGAGAAGGATAGAGAACAGACACCACATCATGTGAGGAGGGGTGGGGGTAAGAGAGCATAATGGATTATATCTAATTTGGGAGATTAAATGAAACGGGAAAACCAAATATAAAGGGAGGATAAAATTAAAAAGAGGGGTTTATGTGTGCAGAGTTGCATTAGGTGTCAATTATACGGGTCCACGGGGGGGGTGGGGGGGAGGGGGGGGGGGGGGGCGGCAAATTACGGGGCATTTTGTCTATGGTGGGGACCATCAAGTCATATTATACTATGCTTGTGGTGTGGCAATGGGCTTGGTTTAGAAATGGGAGGGCTTTTGTCCCTCTTTCTCTCGCGAAGGTTGGAAGGTATGAACACATAGGGGCAGATTTTTCAAGCTGTCTGAAAGTCAGAATATTTCCAGTTGCCCATGGCAACCAATCACAGCTCCCCTTTAAAATATTCATGAGCACGGTTTAAATGAAAGCTGACCTTGATTGGTTGCCATGGGCTACTATAAATATTCTGACATTTCAGACAGCTTGATAAATATGGCCCATAGTGCGGAAATACAAACCCACAGCAAGATGTAGCAATAACCTCTAGATATACAGTAGAAAGTGAAGGAAGAGCTAAGTGGTCCTACATGACAAAATAGCATTTGTTGAAAAAAAAATGTTTTTGGAGGGAAACTTAGTGGAGGATGTAGCTTAGAGTCTAGGGCGCTGGTGGCAGCAAGTGCTTTATAACTGGGACTGTTTTGCAGTGTGACATTTGCACAATGTTATAATCAGAGCAGAACCTTGTGGCAAGACATAACTTACAGTGAAAGTGTACAAAGTAGCAATATTTACACACGTTCTCTGCAACGTGCCTTTTGTAGTGCATTATTACGCACAGTTGAGTATAATTTACAAGAACTGTGCCGCTGTACCAAAGCCCGGTGGGCACGTGTTGGCACACGGGGAGAGAGGAGGGCTGAGCGCTGCTCACCACCATCCATCTCTATAGAGAAATTGGCGCAGCGGCGCTATTCCGGGGAACGATAGACTTGTCCTATCTTTTCCTAGGTAAGGAGCGGTACGGTGCCTCTGTGTGCAACACAGTACCGCTCCGTAGGTTGCCCTGCGCCCATTGGCTCCCATGGGTTTCCCTGGTTTTTCCTTAGGCCCACCAGAATCACTCTTCATTATCCCCCGGAATGTACTCTATCAGCCGTCCAAATTGTGTTGGTTTTTGATGGACCTCTGGGGTGCAGTACTATTGGGTTAGTCAGGCCCACTGGAGGATTATCGGGTACATCATGTAATAAACATCCCCACGGCGAATGTGAATGAGGCCTAGTTGTTGAGCAGCCAGAACCACAAAGTTAGAGGTATACATTTACAATACATGTCATCTGCCCCTCTGAAATCCTTCATGTTACGTACGCCCCCTGCAAGCGATGCATCTACAATATGAATTATATAATGGTGTATTTTCCAGTTGTTTGTGGGAGCCTCTATGCATTGTAAAACCCATGCCCAGATAGCTGTTACCACCTCCCATAACTAATGCCCTGCACAGGCTAATGCAGAGATCAACCCCTTTCTGTGCAGCGCTCGCTTCCAGGAGGTACACTTCTAGCACACGTACGAGGAGCTGGACACCATATTCTCTGGCTTACAGCCACGGCAGATGTAAATCTTTTCCTGACAATATACACATATATTGATGACCCTCTTCAGTGTATTTGTAGACTATACTTTTTTTATTATTAATAGGTTATTTTACTAATACCTGCCTATCCTGGCTACCACTGCTTTTTGTAAAAGAACCAATTCTTGTATTAAACACTGTGTATTACCAAGTACCACAAGATGGCAGAATGCCAAGGGAATTGCTGGCAAAGACATCTTGGCTAATGAACCCCTTCAGGAAGCAGCCAGTTCATAGTGCAAGTCTCAAGCCGACCCATTTTTGCTTCTGACCCATCCCTTTATATGGTTTACTTTGACACTTTCACTTTTCAAAGCACTTTGGGGGGTTTTTTCATGACATGTTGTACACATTTTAGTGGCAAGTTTGACTGATAATTTTTTTTTATAATAAAAAGCAAAAACTTAACTGCTAAATTTTTTTAAAAAATTTGCCATTTAAAAATGATGCCTCGTTTTCAGAGTCAAATCATTTTCATATTTTTTTGAAATTCAGGATAAATTTAATTTATTTTGAGTCCACAGTTTACAAATTGAACATCGGATTTTCCATATATTCAGAAGAGATTGCGAATTGATGCGGCTGCAGCTCCGAGGATGGCTGCGTGTGCGGTGCAGCTCCGAGATGCTGCGTACTGCAGCTGCACTCCGGGGATGCTGCGTACTGCGGCTGCGCTCCGAGAGGATGCGTACTGCGGCTGCAGCTCCGAGGATGGCTGGTACTCGGCTGCAGCTCCGAGGATGGCTGGTAACTGCGGCTGCAGCTCCGAGGATGGCTGGGTACGGCTGGCCTGCAGCTCCGAGGATGGCTGGGTACATCTCTTGGCGGCTGCAGCTTCCGAGGTGCTGCGTACTGCGGCTCAGCTCCGAGATGACTGCGTACTGCGGGCTGCAGCTCCGGATGGCTGCGTATGCGGCTGCAGCTCCGAGGATGCTGCGTACTGCCTGCAGCTCCGAGGATGGCTGCTGCGTGCGCTGCTGCCAGCTCCGGGATGGCTGGGTACTGCGCTCCATTTGGTACCAGTCCTGCGCTCACTCCGAGGTCTGTCCCTTACTAGCTCTAGTCGGCTACGAGGTGCGTTGTGCCTAGTCGCGACTGAGAGCCTGGCCAGTACTCCTTCAGCTCCCACTAAACTCTTTACGTCCGCTCCCGTATCGCCTGTTACATCTCGCTCCGCTCTCCGACGTGGCTGGTCCGCGTACTGCGGCTGCAGCTCCGAGTGCTGGCTGCGGTCGGAGTCCAGGGGCGGTACTTGCAGGTCTCCGAGGCTGGCTGCGTACTGCGGCTGTCAGCTCCGAGTGTCGTACTGTCAGCTAGTAGCTCCCATGTATGCGTGTACTGTGGTGTAGCTCTCCTCATTGCAGAAAAATAACAGAGTCATAGCACAGGAGAGATGCTGCAGCATTGTGAGTTTAGGGGTAATACTCAGTCCCTCCAGTAGCCATATAGTCACAGGGCATCCCAGTATGTCACTGGTGCTCCCCCACCCCCAGTATAGACACAGGGCTTCCCCTCACATACACCACCCCAGTCTAGTCACAGGGCCTACCCTCACCCCATTACAGTCACAGGGCTCTCCTAAAACGTCACCACCACGGCAGGAGGGTCGTAGCCAGCCCAGCACGATCAGGGCCCACCAGAGATTCTCCTGTGGCCAGTCCAACCTGAATATATATTAGAAACCCCTATAACGTCATGAAATGTAACACTCTCTATTTAATCCAACCTATGTCCTCTTCCCTTTGGTTATCCAGCAAAACACTGGTATATATACACGGCCTCTCTGCAGTCAGCTTCACCTTGAATTTTTTTTTTCATAAAGATGGTGGCTGAAGGCTGGTTCATGCAGCAGAATTTTAAATCATTTTATACAGTTCCCTTAGAAAGAAATGCTGGACCATTATACAGCTCTTGTGTCCCTCCTTCATCCTCAGACTGTTAGCTCTTGCGCAGCAGGGCCCTCACTCCTATTGTTCCATATGAATGTTTGTACTCTGTACTGTTATATATATTTGTTTATGTCCCCTAGTAAAACAAATTTATGGTGCTTATAAATAAAGATTATTACAAACACAGAGAGGAGAGGGGCACACGTAGTCTATCCTTAAAACAGGGGATATAACGTTACTACACCACGTCCTAGAACCTTCATTCTCATATTTCACAAGTCAATTCCCAAATTCACATATTCATAAATGTCATGTGCTCTACTCATTGTTGAAACTACAGCTGTATATGTCGATAGACAGTCACCCACCTCTTTTTGAGAGAAATGGAAGATCTCTATTTTGGTTTTCTTCTTAGAGGAATGGAGGAGAAAACCTAGAAGATCTTCCATTTCTTCCAAAGAAGGTGGCGAGACTCCATCGACATACAGCGGCAGTTTTAACATTGAGTAAAAACAACTGACATTTCTGATACTGTGCATAATTGCAGCCTGGGGCTCCGACCATCTCGTCCCCAACCTCCGGACTAATCATTTTTAGTTGGTTTTTTTTGGTGATCCCAGCATGTCCAGCCTAGAGAAGAAACCACTGTGATCAACAAGAGGAGAGTAGATAAGTTTTGTAGTTAAAAAGAAACCTACCGTGAGGATCTTATCAGAATTAGATCGATGGTAGATTCCTCCCGCCTCCTCTGCCCTAATTTTGTAATTTAGTAATCGGGAACCTAACCCAACTTCTTAAAAAACTTTATTTAGTATATTTAAAATATTATTATATATTATTATAAATAATTATTAAAAATATTTTAGCAAATTTCATATTGAGTCGGTTTAAGGACCAGAACTTTTTATTTTTGCATGCTACCTTAAATTTTTTGCAATGTTTTTTGTTTGGACACTAATAGCTAGTTAAAAAGGTAATAAGTTTTGAACTTTTTTTTTTTTTTTTCATTTTATTTCAGGTTAAAAGTGGAAAAAAAAAAGCTTTTTTTGTAATTCTTAGTACTTTTTAAAATTTCAAATTAAATCACAAATTAAACATTATTAATGAATTCCCTATGTGTTTTGTGGTCATTTTTGGTATGTAATATATGTATGGTCCACGGGCAAACGGGTGACTATGGTGATGCTTTTGTATTGCAGTGGAAAATTTTATAATTTATTTGGAGAAATATTGTGTTTTTTATGAATATTTATTACTATTTTTGTGTGTTTTTACTTTATATGTTCCCCCCATGAGGTCATAAAAGGCCTCCTGAGACATTTTTACTTTTGTTTAAATTTTACTTTTATTTTATCCTATAAATCTCTTTTAATTCTAAAGACAGGGGGCGGTCTGAATAGCTTAAAGATTCTATGTTTACATGTATATAACGAAAATAAGAAAAAAATAATTCAAAATTTCCATACTTTGTGTTACAGTTCGTGTTTCTTTTCTTGTTACCAAGTCAATATGCATGAAAGACTGACGTAAATCTGACGTGGAATATGATAAGCATCTCTAATTGCTAGAAAAGTCAAGGGCATCACAATAGTCTCTCAGTTTTTCTGTATTACTTTAACTGAATGCGGTTTTCATGCAAACCTTCATACATCAATCAAAAAGAATTTTCTTTTCTATTGTAATCTCTGCTAGGTGCTGCTGAAAATTGGCAGTCTAATGCTGAAATTAACTCTGTATATATTCGAGATATAACCAGAAGTATATAGGCATGGGGGCCGGCAGAGTAACATAGGGGGGTTCGGGACATGATTTCATATGGTAGTGGGGGGGGTAACTATCACATATTTCTGATATACTAGCAGTTGTATCTACCAAACAAAACTAAGGTTTCCTTTCTAAATTGGAATGATGGGAAAGTTTGGTGACAATAACCCATGTCTTGGGTATCTATGCATCCATGCACAATAGAGAAAGCAGACGCTCAGACTAATACTTCTTGTCTTAGAAATGCATAGCAGGTTTCATTATGCATCAATAAAAGCAGTTTTCCAATAAAATACAGTCGTCACCCCCAGACATGAACAAAGCTGTCAAAAATGATACTAGACCTTAGAAGTAAAATTCATTTGTGCTACATTTAAAAGGTCAACAACGAATAAAATCTTTGACGCATCCAGTTTTCAGCCATGGGCATATAAAATAAGCTGAAAATAATGTGTAATTGCAAATGATGGATGGCAAAGATGAAGAACAGTCGCAAGCGAATGTAAAGGAACGGGGATCACTGACACCATTAATTGTTCATCATCCACCGGCAGAAGTCGCTGTTCACCTCTGCTGCACTCCTAGCCATAGTAATCTCTGCTCTGGTAAGAAAAAAGGCACGATTTCCTGGAGGTGGTTTAAACACTGTATATGATTACACCACAGACTGGATCCCACCTCGACGTAGGCAGTATCTGGGGATTTTGCACACCATCTATTACAATGTCAAATCACACATTGTAATAGATAGCCAAACATGATAGTCCTCCGATCTTTGTGTTGACCCCATGCTGGCATGACAACTTTTGGCCGGTCCCTCATTAAGTCACTGGAGCGACGATCGGAGCCAAGATGGCAGCGCCCATGGGCATCGGTGGTACCCATGAGCCTGCTTCTTACTACTGACACCTTAAATGCTCACCTGCCGGATCTTTGTACTTCTATTCCTGAGAAGAGCTTTGTTCCATGCCCTTTGCGTATCTCATTTTCCCTGGTGACCTTGATTCCGTTCCAAACTCCGATCCTGTGCTGCCTGTCCCGATCTTCTGCCTTGTCCCTGCCCCACTTATATGCATACCTGCTGCACACAGTGTTTTTTTGAGGTTGATATGCAGTGCTTTGGTCTCTAACATGGTTGGTATTATGGCTGATTTCAGAAGAATTCAGTTTCCGGAACCCATCTTCCCAAATTGTATTTTTACAGGCTTGTGTTTACATTTATTGAGCTTCAAACGTGCAAAAGCATGCTTTTTGTTAGCAAAAAGTTCTGGCGAGCGTGCATTCGGAGAGGAGGTTTCAGCACAGCAGCACTACTTTTATTTTTTTCCTTAAAACAATTGCCCCTGCTGATCCCAGTTCTTTCTATAGTTCTCCACAGTTCTTTGACTGTAGGATGTGATGAGTGGACCCCAAAATGTAACGTATGGGTCCATACCAACATGGCGAGTTCGTCACCCACGATTCGGAGACCCAAGACTATCATGGCAATCGCAGGGACAGGCTGAACCTCCAGGAGCATAAAGAAGAAAAAAGTAAGGTAGGTGTTATGTATGTATGTATAGATGTATATATATGTCCTGTATGTATAGATGCTTGTATTATGTAAATTCTGTATATGGTGTGTGTATAATATATTTGCTGTATGTATGCATGTGTTAGCTGTTAATACTGTTTGCTATGTGTATGTGTATTTACTGAATGTATACTCAGTATGTGTATAGATATTCTGTATGTATATGCGTTTGGTCATTGGTAGAGCCCTAATAATTGCAAATTCTACCTTTACACTACATGTGGTACGCTGTATGCATTTTTGCCTAGGTCACCTGTATGCATTTTTACTACAGGCGTCACGCTGATGCTTGTGTACTACTGGCGCACCTTGTATGCATTGTGTACTACTGGCGGCACGCTGTATCATTGTACATCTGAATGTGCGGCACGAGGGGTGCTGAGTGGATTGGTGCGAGCATGTATCTGGTACTTGTACAGTGGCGGCACGGGGAGAGAGGGGGACCTACGTGTATATGCATTGTGTACTACGTGGCGCACGCTGTATGCATTGTGTACTACGTGGCGGCACGCTGTATGCATTGTGGTACTACATGGCGGCAACGCTGTAATGCATTGTTGTACTACGTGGCGGCACGCTGTAGCATTTTGTAACTACTGGCGGCACGTTGTATGCATTTGCTCTAACGGTGGACGGCACGCTACATATGCGAATTTTTGTTACTACGTGGCGGCCAACTGTATGCATTTTTATACTACTGGGGCGAGCGACGTCTGTATTGCATTTTACTATGTGGTGCACGCTGTATTCTTTTATACTATGTGGTGGCACGCCTGTATGCATTTTATACTATTGTGGTGGCACGCTGTATGCATTTTAATCTATGTGGTGGCAGCTGTAGGCATTTATACTATGTGGCGGCACGTCTGTATGCATTTTATACTATGTGGCGCACCTGTAGCATTTTATTCTTATGGCGCATTCTTTCTGCTGTTTAACACTGCGATGCGAGTCCCCACAGATTGCAAAAACAAGGGGTCCGACAAAACCCATCCTCAGATTAATGGGCAGACGTGCTGTGCATGACCGTTCTGCTCCATTAATCTCTATGGAGCTGACAGAATCGAGGAGTGAAGCCCGAGACACCCTACTATTCAGCAACTAAGGCCCTATCCGGTGCTGATCACACTAAGGCCCTTTAGGTGTCTATGTGGCATAACTATACCGGAACAAGGAAACCCTGTTGAAAACTAACCCCCCTCAAGGAGTATAGTAACACTATTTGGGGTGGCTATACAAGGATTACATTTATTCACTTTTTGTCAGGAATCAAAATCATTCTGACACTGATTTTTTTTACTTTAAACTTTTGTTTTTATACCACCATATGGTGTGGGCGAACCTATGGCACGGGTGGCACTCAGAGCCCTGTCTATGGGCACCCAGACCTCCGCCACCCAGCCACCGAGTTTGCCAGAGAGGAGTTAAACTATATTCTCCGATCCAAGACACCCCAGGACGTACCATGTTTAGTGTTATTTTTAAAGCGACACTCCAGACAACAGGAGGAGCGAGAAGGTTTTGATCAGAGTGGATTACTTTTGGAGCTCCTACTCTGGGTCCCCGATTCTTCCTCTTCAGGGAACCCCGGTGGGAAGATACAATCCAAATTTATTCATCTTCTTGTTGGGTTGTTACAGAAGTGGCGATATATATATGTAATGTTGTGCGGTGATTTTCAACTTTTTTTTTTATTGTAAGAGTCATTTATAGGGCATATTATTTGTAAATATTTTTTCATAATATCTGGTATGTGATTGTAATACTGAATGTATAGCAGCGTACTTACAGCAGTCAGACCTATGCAGATACATAGGCTGACACACACAATGACGATCCCCTCCCACATTGTCAAAATACAGCTCTGGGGGTCCTTGTCTGGACCCGTGTGCTGTCGTATAGACAATAGTCACCTCCCCCCCCCCCCACTCGATGAAACCCCCGAACAGCTGTTACATGGGAGTCCCACTGTCACTACAGCCAAGCTCGCAGTGCTCCTGGCATTGACAGTTTGTGATATAAGGGCGTAATGAATCGCCCCCCCCCCCCCCCCCCCCTGTACAAAGTTGTTTAAGGGGGTAAAATTACTACCTTTATATTGTAAAATCTCTGTAACAGAGACAAATCTACAGCAGCATCAGAATTATGAACTCGTCTTCACATTCTTATATGTCTCAAACAGTAGGAGCTAGTGTTGACACTTCACTCTGTAAAATTGCCATCTGTGCAGCAATATGAACTTTACACAAAGCAAAAATGGCTGTAGATCTGTATTTACAACCGTACGTTAAATAGGCAAGTTGAACCTTTGCAGAATAGTCTACTCAACCTTAACCCCAAGGTATTGAACCCAATTGTTAAACTTTCCCGACAGGCGCCATAAATAGTACGCATAGGTGGGAAGGTACTTGCTGACGAAACCCGCCATACTATTATGCCGCTGGCAACAAGAGATTAGAGTTGGCATTTTGTAATTTCCAATAAGAATGTGTTATTTTTTGAACATTAATTTATCCTAAAAGAAATTGAAATTGAACCTCCATTTTTTTAACTAAAAATTAGATGTGGATTTTTTGTTTTTCTTGTGTTTTTTTAAATGTTTTAACCAAATTGGGTTTACAATTTTTTTTGTTTAACACCGTGAACTTAAAGAGTTACGTCACAAAAATGTTTACATATGTTGAGTTGTGCAGTTTGTAGAATGGGATAATTTATGGATTTTACTATATAGGCCTTTTCAAAGATGCTTTAACACCCGAGCTGGGGCTGTCAAAGTATGATTTGCTTTTGAATAAAAATGTGAAAAATCGCACACTAAAATGTGAAAACATTGGCACCTAAGTTCATAAACATCCTACAAAAATGAGAGGGTTCATAAAAAACATTCCACATAAACAACTTGCTAGCTTAAAACTGGCATAAAGAAACATCACACCCATCATCACAATCTGAATAACTGTAGTATACAAAATTCATTGTCATCTTGACTTTGGACATCTATGCTGCCACTTTGCATGTCACTATCTTTCACACCTTCACAGTAGTGTCCATGATAAACAAACATACATATTTCTAACTTTGCAGTTCTTGGTCATACATTTTAAATAAATGAACACTGATTAATTCATTTGTAAAATGTGAATAAAGTAATATACCATATCAATGCAAAATGCCTCCACTTACCCGTACAATATTTGACATCATCCATAGAAATATGGTGTAAAAAGAACAAAATTGATGAACCAGCAGGAACAACCCAGCCCCAGAAAGATAATTTGCATATAAATATAACTGCATTTGCTCTAAAATGACCGACCATTGAGAGAAGGAACCACGTGGCTTGACAGCTTATATAGTGCAAGACACAATGCTATTTTACTTGTAGAGTAGTTTCAGAGATTAAAAGGGAACACCCTCTACATATCTCAACCGCAACAGTACCTTGTAGTGGAGTTTAACAGCGCTCCATGTTGCCTTTATTTCTATTATTGCTGTCACCATTCCTGTAAATATAAAACTTTTATTCATCCTCAGGCTCCAGGCTGGGCTGACCACCGGTGTGTCGTGAAACACCAGTGGGCACTACAACCTGCTGGCTCCGCCCCCTTGCTGTGCCGACTCCGACACTTTTTTCAGTCTGCACTTTAACTCTTGCCAGTATAGAGTGGAACAAGTGATGATGTGGAGAGCTATGAGCAAGGCAGCATGTTGATGTCATCATCGGATGCCGACTGTTTGTACACACGCAGAGAAGAACAGAAGCATGCTGGGGAACATGGAAAGGTGAGGTATGGGGTGTTTGTTTTTTTTTTTACTATGCTTCAAAGAGGGATGGGGGCCACACAGAGGGGGGGGCAGCAATATTGGGGGGGCACAGGAGAGGTGGTGTTGGAGATTGGTGAGAAAAGATGGGGAGATTCCTTTTATATATACTCCTAGAGCAAAGGAGAGGGAAGACACTACACTTCCCATACTGGAAAGGTAGGCGGAGGCACACTGAAGTGTCATCTAGAATGCTGAAGGGGTGGGCAATGGTACAAAAACATGTGACTAATCAAAAACGGAGAGAAACATTCTTCAAATTTACTCAGCAACCATGCTTTCAATATACTGGCCTCTGAATCCTGCCCGGATGAAATTACTGCATGCCTCAAATGTCAGACGCCGCTAGTTGACTTATTTCACTCAATATGGGCGTGCCCCATAGTACAATCTTTTTGGAAAACCTCCAAAAATGTATTTTGGACCACTAGAAAGCAAATGATAACACTACAGCCACTAGCTTTCCTCTTACACTGATAACCCACAGGGGAGAGGAAGAGGAGGAGGTAGAAGTTACAATAACACCAGTCCTATATACACTCACCGGCCACTTTATTGGTACACCATGCTAGTCCGGGTTGGATCCCCTTTTGCCTTCAGAACAGCCCAATTCTTCATGGCATAGATTCAACAAGGTGCTGGAAGCATTCCTCAGAGATTTTGGTCCATATTGACATAATGGCATCCACACGTTGCCGCAGATTTGTCGGTGCACATCCATATGCGAATCTCCCGTTCCACCACATCCCAAAGATGCTCTATTGGATTGAGATTGGTGACTGTGGAGGCCATTTGAGTACAGTGAACTCATTGTCATGTTCAAGAAACCAGTCTGAGATGATTCCGCTTTATGACATGGCGCATTATCCTGCTGAAAGAGTAGCCATCAGATGTTGGCTCCTTGTGGTCATAAGGGAGGGACATGTCAGCAAACAATACGTGGCTCAATTGGTACATTGCAACGATGCTCAATTGGTACCAAGGGGCCCAAGATGCCAAGAAATATTCCCACACCTGAACCGTTGATAAAAGGCAGGATGGATCCATGCTTTGTTGCACCAAATTCTGTCCCTACCATCCGAATGTTGCAGCGAGAAATCGAGCTCATCAGACCAGGCAACGTTTTTCCAATCTTCTACTGTCCAATTTCGATGAGCTTGTGCAAATTGTAGCCTCAGTTTCCTGTCTTAGCTGAAAGGAGTGGCACCGGTGTGGTCTTCGCTGCTGTAGCCCATCTGCCTCAAAGTTCGACGTACTGTGCGTTCAGAGATGCTCTTCTGCCTACCTTTTTGTAACGGGTGGCGATTTGAGTCAATGTTGCCTTTCTATCAGCTCGAACCAGTTCTGCCCATTCTCCTCTGCCTCTGGCATCAACAAGGCATTTCCGCCCACAGAACTGCCGCTCACTGGATGTTTTTTCTTTTTCGGACCATTCTCTGTAAACCCTAGAGATGGTTGTGCGTGAAAATCCCAGTAGATCAGCAGTTTCTGAAATACTCAGACCACCCTCTGGCACCAACAACCATGCCACGTTCAAAGGCACTCAAATCACCTTTTTTCCCCATACTGATGCTCGGTTTGAACTGCAGGAGATTGTCTTGACCATGTCTACATGCCTAAATGCACTGAGTTGCCGCCATGTGATTGGCTGATTAGAAATTAAGTGTTAACGAGCTTGGACAGGTGTACTATAAGTAGCCGGTGAGTGTATACTCATGTTGATAGCTAAACAATGTCTGTTGAACCACTGGTTGGAGTCATCAATCGCATCAACAGAGGAGATAATTGCTCAAACTAAAATGTACTTGAATACAGTTAGGATGGGAGACAGAAAGAAGGGAGAAACGTGTAAAGCAGTTTTTCCGTAAATGGCACAAATTGTTGTAACCACACCTTTCATCCAGTGAAATGCATGAATTCATGAGAAAACTAAAAACTCTGCAGGTTGTATGACTGAAGACCTGCGGCACATGAGCAAGGCTTAAAGTCTGAGATATTTGAGGTGAGGGACTTTTGGACTGAGTTTAAGCAATTTTGTTGTTAAATATGTTAAATTGTTTTTGTTACTTAAAAGCTAATGACTTAAGACCCAATGGGGTGAAAAGCGCCTGGATTCTCATGTAAGTGGGAGGAAAAATGGAGAAGGGAGGGGGCAAGATATATACATGCCACACTGAACAAAGTTAACAATGCATTATGCTTCAACTTCATACTTATGCATATGATTGGTATACATTGTATTCACCTTGCCTGCTTTCCCATAAAAAAATTAAAAAAAGGGTGGGGAGCCTCACAATGAGATGGGAGATTCAAGGGCATAACATTAAAGGAGAGAGGTGAGTAGGCCTAAATGAGAGGGGTGAGAGGGGGTACAGAAATCAGGGGGGCCCACATGAGAGCGGGAGATACCAGGGCAATATTATGAGGATGGAGGTGAGAGGAGCCATAAATGGAGGAGTAAAAGGGGGGACGAAGATCAGGGGGGCCCAAATGAAAGGGGGATATACCAGGGGTGCACAATAAGATAAGGGGCTACAAAGAGAGGGAGATGAAAGGGGACCCATAATAAGCGTAGGAGATGCAAGTGGGCAACATTAAGAGGAGGGAGATGAGAAAAACACAAATGAGAGTGGAAGAGAAGATAGGAGGCACAAATAGGGGGAGATTAGAGTGGGTAAGAAAAAGAGGGGAGATGAGGGGGGATACCAGGGACCAACAATGAGGTACAAACTGAGGCAGGGATACAATGGGAAGGAGATGAAGGAAGCAAAGAAGATGAGGGGCCCACATTGAGACAGGTTAAAAAAAAGAGGGGGAAATACCAGGGGGCTACAATAAGAGGGAGAATGAGGGGCTACAAAATGAGGGGGATAAAGGGATCCACAATACGATAAATATTACAAGGGGGGGCCATAATTAGAGGGGAAGAAGAGAAGGCCATAATAAGAGGAAGAAATGAGAGAGGACCCTCATTTTTTCAGTGTGCCTAAAGGTACCATATATACTTGAGTATAAGCCATATGCCTAATTTTAACACAAAAACTGGGAAAGCCTATTGACTCAAGTATAATCTTAGTACATAGCTGCCGCTCATTCCCCCAGTTAGAGACCAGCCCTTTGCCCCCAGTAATGTCCAGCAGCCCTTGCACCCCAGTATGTAGCCAGCAGCCCCTGCCCCCCAAGTATGAAGCCAGAAGCCCCTGCCCCCCAGTTGAAGCCAGCAGCCCCTGCCCCCAGTCATGTAGCCAGCACCATGCCCCCCATATTAGCCAGCATCCCTGCCCAGTATGTAGCCAGCAGCCCCTGCCCCCCCGTATGTGCCACAGCCCCTGCCCCCCCAGTATGTAGCCAGCAGCCCCTGCCCCCCCAGTATGTAGCCAGCAGCCCCTGCCCCCCCAGTATGTAGCCAGCAGCCCCTACCCCCACAAGTATGTAGCCAGCAGCTCCCCCCCCCAGTATGAAGTCAGCAGCCTCTGCGCCCCCCCCCCCCTCCAGTATGAAGCCCCTGCCCCCTAGTATATAGCCTGTAGCCTCTCCCAGCCTATAAGAAAAAAAACAAAATGTACTCAGCCTTATCCTTCCTTCCCCGGCTTCCTTTTCATAGACGCTCCCGGCTATGGGTCCCCCGTGCAGTACAATCGCAAGCACCACACACGCTAGAATGCCAGCATCGACGTCCAGGGGACTAAAGCATTGATGGAAAGAAGAGGACCTGCCGGGAAGGGGGGGCGTCAGAAGGCTGTACCATTTGTTTTTTTTTACAAACTTGAGTATAAGCAAAGTTAGGTTTACAGCACGTGTTTTACTCCACTTATACTCAAGCAAATATGATACATTTAATATTCCCTGCAGCAGTAGGTGGGTTCCCCAAAACCAATTTCACGGTGGGCCCTTGGTCCCCCAGTCTGACCTGTGACCCTCCTCTCGGCTACTCTCACTCCTAAGCTCGCCCCCTATCCACCCACCGTCCTCATCCACACAATCCGGTTCATGCTAGCTTGATACAATAGCAGGAACAGGAAGAGCTAGTTGGTCCGATGCTCATCAACATTATTGACACCGGAGAATGGTCGGCGTCAAAGTCTTCTGTGTAGCCCTCAAGCAATACATGTGCAATGTGGCCGAGGGATCAGGATGGGGCACACTGAAATAGTGTGAAAACTCGGCAGAAAATGATGATGAGTCGGGGACACTGGCTTTGGCAGATTCACAGGCTACAGTGAGAGAACTTGTCTCACCCACACCCACCTGTTTCTCCCTTCTCCTATCTGTAATCTGGCAGCGCAGAAGTGCAGGGGAGACATGCTCTGCTCACAGAACAACCTGTGAAGCTACACAAGGAGCTACTGGAACACAACCCACTAACCCTTCGGACTCATTAACAACTCAAGTTGATTTTAGAATGAGGTCATGGATAACATCCAAGAGTTTGGTCAATGATTCCTACTCGGAATGGTCAGGAATTAATACACTGTGTCTATTTTACAGATGACACCAAACTGTGTAGTGTAATACAGTCATGGAGGATGTTCAATGGCTGCAGGGTGACTGGAACAAACTGATGTTGGTCATCCACTTGGCAAATGAGGTTTAATGTGGATAAATTAAGGTTATGCACCTGGGGGCCAATAATCCAAAGGCAAAATTATGTCCTGGGGGAGTAAATCTGGAAGTCCCTTGTTGAGAAGGACCTGGGGGCTACTAGTTAGATCATAATTGAATAACAGCATGCATGTCAATCAGCTGCCTCGAAAGCTAGTAGGATCTTGTCATGTATCAAAAGTGGTATGACTTCTCGTGATAGGGATGTAATATTACACTAACAAGCACTGGTTCGGCCACACTTGGAAATATGCTGCCATTTTCGGCACCGTCCATAAAAGATGCCCTGGAGCTGGAGAGGTCACACGTAGAGCCACAAAAATGATAATGGGGTATGGAGGGTCTAGTTATGAGGAAATATAAAACAACTAGATTTATTTAGTCTGGAAAAGAGACGACTACGAGGGGACATGATTAATTTATATAAATATGAATGGTCCATACAAAAATTGGTGGTAAATTGTTATATAATCAAATCAAAGACGAGGGGGGCACTGTTCTCCGTTTGGAGAAATCAAGTTTAATCACCGGAGGCGACAGGGCTTTTTTACTATGAGAACTGGCACTCTGTGGAATGGCCTGCCTCAGGACTGGTCACGCGGGGGACAGCGGAGAGCTTCGGGAGGGGTCTGGATGCCTTTTTGCACCTACAATAACATTGATGTTATTTGTAATAGAATTGTTTCCCCTGGGTCCCTTCTTGGTTGAACTTGATGGACAGGTGTCTTTTTTCACGTATTAACTATGAACTTGAGTAACTGTCCCTGGTTTATCATGAGGACTATTTGTGTATTTCAATGAAACGTGCGCACCTAATCCTTAAGCTATAAAACAAGTGGATCGAAGCAATCTCGCATCTATGATAAGTCACACATTTCTAAATAACGTTGTATGCAATAGTTCCCCCCTTAAAACCGTTCATGTATATACTGCAGCCAACATCTTGTCTAGGCACATCAGGGTACAACCTGACAGTCCGTATAATTACACGCAAACAGAGAAATGCAGCACTAACCCTAATCGTTTCTATCAGCTCTGACTGTGCGCGTCTTTCGCTTTACGCGAGACGTTTACATCCCTGTTCACGGGTGAAACCAGGGGAGTTTGCAGGTTGTTAAACATCATAAAACATGGGAAGAAGAACTTTCCAAAGATCCTTGTGAACTCCTGCTGAATGCTGCTGTCGCCGTGACCTTGCTTATCCAGTTTCTCTAGTAACTGACTGCAGCTCTGGAACATGGACTATACTTTGATCACTCCCGTATCAGTTTTGATGTTCACTGGCACAGAACTCAGAAGTCTGTCGGATGCATCTTTCAAAGCCTGGAGCCTTCTAAGTTGCCAGAATTTTCTGGCAGCAAGTCATAGAAGGAGAAACAGGAAGAGAGAATAAAATGTGAAAATAAGACTTCTAATACTTTGTATGTCATCACAGATTCGGAATATTTAAAAGAAGAAAAAAATGTATATTAACTATTTCCATAGTACAAGCTTAAAAGGGATGTCTAGAATTCTCGGTTGTGTTGGTTTAGCTTACAACCAGGAAACTGTGCCAAATGTTAGCACAGTGTAATTTTTGCCGCACTGCATGTGTCCCAAAAGCCAACAACCGTTTTATGTTGTACCATTTGTTAAAATATTAAACTGTACAACCCCTAGATACAGTAAATATATACCAGATGTGTATGGGGCTTCTATATACCAAAAACCAGGTTACCAAATTAATATACATTTTGTTGTCATTTTGTTGTTGTTTGTAATACTTTTAAATTGTAACTCTTTTGAGAAAAAACAAACCTTGTCACATCGTCATCTTCAGGTGTCAGTAACTTTTCATACCACAGTGTACAGAGCTGTGTAAAAGGCAAGTCTTGTTTCATATAGCTAATATATATATATTAGCTCTCCGGTCCCATACTAAGCACCGTGACCACAGTGTGCCAAGACCGTACTAGCAAATACTCCATTATCTGGGCCCTGGCTGCCCAGGCCCACAAGAAAGGCTAGGCCCCAGAGGGGGTGTTGCATATATATATATATATATATATCATATATATATATATGCAGGTCTCCAGCAGGTGGTTGTGTGCAAGAAATATGGAGGAAGAGCTGATGTAGTGGTTTCTCTCCCTGGACAACCCTGATGTCTGTAGATTAGTCCCTGGGTAATGGATGGGAAACCTGTGGTGGTAACAGCCCGTATCCAGGGATCAGATAGAGGAAACGTTGGCAAATCAACTACAGTTCTTTATTGAACTGCAGGCACTGGCCAGAAATGGTCAACAGCAGATTCTTGGATGCTGGAGTGGTCATGGAGAGTTGGTCTGCAGGAAGGTGCACACCAGTCGATAGTAGATGCAGGCTGGGCTGGTTTAGGTGGAACTGTGTCCAGTGGTGGTGCTGCAGTTCTGGGCTTGAGTCTCCAGGCTCGCCAGGTGCTAGAATAGACCTGAGGCACTAGAAGTTCCTGAGATTGTATATCTTGTGGCATCATTGGCATGTGCTGCTCACTCTCTCTCTGATTGACTCCAAGATAGTCTCTCACCCGCTGAGCCATGTGCTCTCACCAAGCAGGGGTTTTTTATACTTCCACTGGTTAGGTGTATGCACTTCTCCATCACACTCCAACTTTCATAAACAGCCAAATCATTGGCTAATTACATACACTAGTTACTGTTGCCTGCCAGGCAGTATCTTCCAAGCTGCAATTACTGTTCCATGTTACAGATTCTGACATGGAAAGGGACACTTCACATCACCTACCTAACCCTTTGCACCTGCAGGGGGTGTTGCATATAACCTTTTGATCGCAAATTTTATGTGTGTTGAATAGTTCATTTTACTTGCTACCGCTATAGACATGCAGCTGTCATAGGAAACAATTGGTCCCTACAATGACTTCAACGGGGGTGGAAGAGGCAACAAATTCAAAATGTTGACACCCATGCCACCTCAATAAGTGTTCTATTGCACCAAAATCTGCTGTTAGCAGGGTTAAAAATGGAAGCCCTTTTTTATATTTTAGTATAAAGAATTTGTAACACCATGAGCGGACTACTGTACTTCAAATAAACTCAAACCAACCTTTGAAACTACCTGGATAATTTTTCCAAAGTTATTTAAGATAATGTACGGTCACCAGAGTGGGCCATATTAATAAAGGACTATGTGATAATGAGTTTGAAATCTCATTTGGTTTATAGAAAATTCAAGATCTCTATATATCAGAATGGCAAATAATAAAACTTGATACCTTCACTTAAAAAAAAAAACAGGATTTGGGGTACTGCTTTATAGACTTAGCAGGATGTTCCCAGAATACTGTAAATTGCAACTGCAGACAATGGTCCCTGAGGGTATAATATGTATGCTAGAATAATACCAATTAGCCTATTGGTAAATAAACAATGCCTTTTAATGAGGAGACCAAATTGAAATTATATTTAGAATTGGTCACAAAAGCAAATGTTGTCTAGCCAGTTAGTACATAAGCCATGATCACCCAGGCCAAAATATCGGAGATACTGAGAATGTACCACTTGTAACTGAAGGTAAAGATGATGAAACTAGAACTTCTCCTTCTCATGGTACTCCAAGACAAGATGGGTTTCAAAACCAACAGGTCTTTCAGATGACGTTGCCATACACAATCTATTACCTGTAATGGATGTCCATTAAGATGCTGTTTCGACAACCACAATTATTTATTTCAAACAGCATTGACAACCGTGATTTTTCTAATATTGTTTAGAATCCAGTCAATATCTATGTGTGAAAAATTATCCTAAAATGGGTTGAAAGTCCAGGCAGAAACAGAAAATGATTGACATGTAAATAGGGGTAGGGTGGGCATCACTCCTTACACAACTGATGGGAAGAATCTTGTCAGAAAGACCTCTGTGGCTTCTTACATTGGGATTATGATAAAGTTGAGTCCAGTCCTAAGATTTGCGATAGCCAGGTGACATCAACTCTAGCCTGGAGTAGGGGCAGGACGCCAGAGGAGTAAGTAAATTAAAAACCTGGCAGAGCCCAGAGGGGCTCCAAAAAGCAGCAGGTGGCTTGTGGTTTAGTATTAAAGCCTTGCAGCATGGGATCTGGATTCAATTCCCACCCAGGTCAACATCTCAAAAGAGTTTTGTATGTTCTCTCCACGTGTGCGTGGGTTTCCTCCGTGTCCTCCGGTTTCCTCCCACACTCCCAAAAACATACTGGAAGGTGATTACATTGTGAGCCCCACAGGGACAGGGGCCAATTTGGCAAACTCCATGCAGCAGTGCGTAATCTGTGGTGCGCTTTATAATATAGAATTATTATTATATAAAGTCCTAAAGCTCATTTGAATATTTTAAAGGAAATCTATCACCAGGATGAAGGATTGTAAACCAAGCACACTTATATGCTAGTGTATGCCCCCTCTGCAGGAATCTGCTCTCTCTTTTAGACTGGTTATACCCTCATTTTCAAAAGAAAAAAAAATCTTAATATCAAATGCCTGGGCCCCATACTGTCAATTGAGTCTGGAGGCTTCTGTTCATTTGAATAATCTTCAAGCCATTCTTTTTGTAAAATCGAGGGCATGAGGTACTAAAAGAAAGTGATCTGTCAGAGGGAGCACACACCTGCATGTAAGTGTGCTTGGTTTACAATCCCTAATCCTGGTAGGTTTCCTTAAAAAGCTATTTTTTTTTACCAAATTCGAGGATCAATGAGATAAAAGACAGTATCGGACTGCAGGAGATGAGTGGATTCTGATGGTGATTTTAAAATAGAATGATTTTGTCAATTTTCCATCCACTTTATATAGAGAAATCGAATAACCAGTAGATCACTGTGAATAAACACAATTACATCAGTATTTTAAACCAATCACATTGGTCACCCCTTCATCCCACAGACTGTAAGCCAGCGGTAAGCTGCCCGTCACTAGAGCCTTTTCTGGACGAGTCATTAAGGGGTAAAAACTGGACTTACTATTTGACAGTTTTTTCTCCGTCTGTCCGCTTTGATATAGGGTGGATTCAGACTGCCCATGCGCACGGAGCTTAAGAATATTATAACCCTGCAAGGTCGTAATTCACCTCCTTCGATGGGTTTTCAGATCAGCTTTTTGGAAATGGGGAATGGGGCCTTCGGCCCTGCTTTCAAACTGTGGTTTCTGGCTTTGGAGGAACCTGCAAATGCCCTTGAAATTACTCTTGGACCTGTAGATCAGTAACATATAAACAAGATTTCATGGTGAGGCCGTCTCAGCCGTGGGCCCCCTAGAAGCTGGCCTGCGCTAACCAGCCCAACGCTTATATTCGCAATCTCACAAAAAGTCCACAGAATCACGCTCCAGTAAAAAAAAAAGTGATGTCCCCAAGGACCAGGCAACAATTTCATCACCTTCTCATCATTAACAATCCTTCTGGACGAGTAGAAACGTTGCCTGTTTTTTTTTAATACATTGGGATAAAAAGAAACAATTTTTTCAGTGGAGTGCTTCTCCTGTGGACTATTTTTGGTGGTTACTGAACATATTGGGGTCACCGTTTGTAAAGCTTACACCTTCATCGCTTCATGTGATTCTCCTACCCTCAAAGTTATTCTACAGTATAGTATAATCCACTTCTGCTCATTTCTTATAGGGCCAGATATCTGAAGCAGTGTCCAATCACTTAATCTAACTTCAGTGTATTATCTGATATGGGCATGTGTAACAAAAGAGTTTGAAAGAGGGAAAAAATGCTATAATACCAATACATGCATTATCCTCTACATCAGCTCGCTCCCTCTAGTGGGAGTGCTGTTCCAACTGTTTGAAATTTATATCGCATGCAGGTGAACACTGTTTCATCATGAACAAAAAACAACAAAATGTTTATGAATAATTTAAAGGTTGGCCCAAAAATAATTTGTCCGTCAGTCAGTCCATGTATGACCAGAAGGCTCAAGTAGCAGCTGCGGTTCCATAAGTCTTAGGCAACAGTACGGACGCTGACAGATAAAAGCTAACTTCCAGCTTATCAGAGTGCAATAAAAATTTATCCTCTTCTTTGGGATCATCAATGGTGCTAGGACCCGCACAGTGTTCACTGAAGCCGGAGTAGTACAACTTATGATTACGCACAAGTACCCCCGGTTTACGCACATGGAAGGGTAAGTAACGGTATGCCCTAAGCCAAAACTCAAAAGTCAATCTGAACCAGCACAACAGCAGGTGCAGTATATAAGGTGAAAAGGGTTTTTTTTCAAGTATGTTGCCATTTGTTACAAAAAGTACAATATAATTACAAGCCAGAACAAACAACCTCAGCTCATCTTTGGAGATCATATGACAGACGGTAGCGAGATGGACACCTTCTACTGGCAGTATTTGTTTTACAGTTCTGACTCAAACTAGCTATGTTTTCCCAGCTGCAAGAGATTAACAGCATGATCACAGCAGGCGGCTCGAGTGACCCTTTTTCATCCTTAATATGTCTGTAGTTTAGTTTTGCCCTGTAGAATAGACAAACGTTTCATTCAGCGACGTCCTTGATGTCCCATAGTAACCCACAGTAATTCATTTCATCGAGATTTCAAAATTCGGCAACATTAAAACTGAAAACTTGTTAACAGAGAACACCATTGGTTAACAGAACACGTCTGAACTCAATTGCGTTTGAAAACACATTGCAACAGCTTAAAGGATTGCCTATTAAACATCTGTTAAAGTCGTGTGTTTACAAATGCAACCGTTAACTGCATTTGTTAAGCTGGGTTTGATTTGTACCTTTTCAAATGTTTAACAAGCTTTTTTAGGCAAATCTCTTTTTCAGCTGTTGTGATGCATTCTTATGCATGAGTCCAACCACTGTGACTGCAACCCTCAAGATCTTATAACCTGTTCTTTACATTTTACTCATTTTTTTTTTTGCAGTTTTTATTTTAGCGCCTATTACTCATTTATTTTCAGTCTAAATTCATGTGCGATGGGGACTCTCCTTTGGCAGACACTTACTTCATGATCATCTAGTTTTTTGAGCATGAAATGTGTCAGATTATCAGGTGTACAGGTTATAATACACTTTCATTTCGCTTCTGAAACATTGTACTAGTATCGGACACATAGAAAGAGAGATGAACAGTATCAGAGATGAGATCCATCAGATGATATTACACACAATGAAACTCTTCCAGCTCTGCTACAGTCTCACTACACCTGTTTAAATCTGATGGGCTATCCCCCTTAACCCCCAGATAAAAAACTTTATCTGCCTGCCTCTTACCAATGATGTGTTGTTGTTTGCCGGCAGTAAGTCGGTTTAATGTGAGCTTGTCCCTGGAATCAGGGGAGGGCTAAAGCAGAGATCAGAGAAGAGCTCACAGCATCACATCACAGAAAAGCTGGATGGCTGCCAACCCTAAAGTCAGAAGATGCAGATTGGATCCAGGGGCAAATTGAAATGTTGTATACACATGACCAGTATGTTTGTTAACACCAATTAATTAGAGAAGTGTGAATTAATTAGAGAATGTTTAATTTTGTTGTCCTGAGTACCTTTTTAAATACTTGTCTTCATGTGAATACTAATTGATACAATTTAATCTCTGTTTGACAATCAGACTCCTGGAGTAATTTGCACCTGAAAGCTGTACATTTTATTGAGGTTTTCAGACCATTTTTAGCCGTTTTCTGACCTGTCCAATAAGGTGCATACATCTGGACGTTTGTGCACTGGAAAATTCAGTCCCCAACTAATAGCTGGTCCTAAAGTACGACGCCACATCCAAAACTAATCCTCCAGAAACATCATCTAGGCTTGATTTATATGGCACAGAATAAAACGATTTGTGTTTTCTAATCCTCTTTGTTAATCTCCCCCATGAGTGCATCATCCTACGCTGGGGGTAACCCCTCCTCCCCCCCTGCCTGCCAAATGATATATATGGTGAGCTGTGTGCGACAGGTCAGTTCCTTGCCCCACACCTCACCCCTCCATCAGGCACAACTCCTTTCGCGCCCCTACGACCCACCTTGCCCCAGTTATAATTCCTGAAATATTCATTTCCCAATTTTTCACACAGTGATGGTTAATGAAACCAGTATTTTCAAACATTTTCTAGACAAATTTCTAGATTATCAAAGTGTATAGGATGAATCAGCTGCTTGTGAAGTGTGATAAGTACTTTACTACATAATTTTTAAATGAGATTTGCAAATTTATTTTAAAAAAAAACAACATCCTTGTATTGAGTGTGGTACTTGCCAAGCACAGACTGCTATTATCTGCGAGACGCCGTCTTTGTAAAATTGAAATGGTTTGAGACTTTCCAAATTCACTTTATCGCTCAGGCTAATCTAAGAGAATTGTATATAAGAGTCATAAGGAAGGTGGCTCCAGGGTTATTACAATGGTAGAAAGGAGTCATGAGGCCCTGTTCTACAATTTGAACACCAGCTTTTTGGGATCCTTAAATAAAATACATAAATTGATTAAAATGTCTTTTATACAACCCCCACTTTCCTCTCGCTTTCAAACTGTAATTTCTCCTATTTTCCTCTTGTTATTTTTTTGTTGATTTTCAATAATTGTAAAGTGTTTAAATAAATCTCACGCTGATATCATTTACTCTCTTGCAAAAACCCACGTGTTTCATCTTGTCCTCATTACCATGTAACATTGGTAATGAAATGATGAGTGGTCCTTATTAGCCCAGAATTACCATGTAGAATTAACTGGATAACATAAAGGAGATCTTACTCCAACACATGGATTTGCTAAAATAGCAAATAAAGAAACCACTGCCTTTTTTATCCCTCTAACCTGGATTAACACTATTCTGAAAATCAGAAAGACAATGACCTAGAAAAAAGAGCACGTTTATGAGTTAATGTTTACAGAGTAAGACCAATCACCCAGCAATGTCATACATTTGCTTGATCGGCCTGGTCATTTTGGCTAGTGGAACGGGGATGACCGTTTCTACTACAGAGGCGTGCGAGAGCTACTAATAAGAAAGACAAAAAGCTTGATAGAACCCAATAATAAGAAACATCTAAGAAAGCATTTTCTAATAGATGATATCACCCAGTAAACAGAACCTTCTATCCTGTGTGGGCATGGGGCAAGCCATGGGCCCCCCATAAATTATCAAATTTAGTATATTAAGTTTTTGACATACAAATTTATATCCAGTTCCAATGACAGGTTTACCGGGTGTACGGGAGGGGACATAATCGCTTTACATTGGAATATCCTATTTTCAAAATAGATAAAGGACATGCAAGGATTATGTCTCTCCAGCACTGTGTGCCAGCGTATGATTCAACCTTGCTCACTCACCACAATCGATATATCGGGAGGCCTCTGGCATCTGATAAATATGGGTGTAGCAATGGGTACGCCATGTCGCATGCTGGCCCACTCCACACCCCTCCTTAAAAAGTGTGGCTTAATGGGGTTTTCCTCGCCACGAAGAAAATTCACATTTCATCCCCAAGTGATTTTAACCCACCAAAATCATTTTAAAAACCCCCTTGCGTTAATGTTACTCAGTTGTATTGCTGTTTTAGAGCTCCTTTCACTCTCTAGGCTGGTCCGTGTAAAATCCCGGTAATCATACACATTTTACCCATCTAGTTCTGTGGGTACATTGGTTACATTATTAGGGTAAGTGTGTTAAAAAGACTTTCATTTAGCATCTGACAATGTTACAACACACTGACACATAGAAGAGAGATGAGAGAGTACACAGAGGCCTGACAGACTTTTATACAAGTTACCCTGTGATCCTGCTACATCTCACATATCTGTGCACCCTGCCTCCCCCTTCTTTCTCCGGATCACATATCCCTTGTAGTTTGCAGTCCTCTCGCTGCTCATTATCCCTGGCAGGAAGTAATAATTGAGCGTCTCTGACTCCCGTGCAGGGGGCGGGATACAGCACACAGCAGAGAGAGAGAACTCATTTGCCATGTTGTCACACATAAATCCAGAGGCGGCCGACCAAAGACATAAGTTCAGGGTTTGTGTCAAGGGGCAACTGAATTGAGTACACAATCCAGACTTAAAGAGCAGGTTGACTCATTATATATCTGTGAATGAATCGTTTTTGTTATAACATGAATTAGAGAATGTGTTTTTTATCCTGAGTAACATATACGAAACTTAACTTATGCGATATACCTTTAAAGGAACCCGTCATGCAAAATAACCCCACTAGACTACATATAATTTTCATAACTGCCATAGAGAGCATTGCCTCTATCCCTCATTGGTCCCTCACAGCCTGTACCCTCTAGCAATGAGGTCCTAAAGCTGTATGCAAATGACCTGTGAAATGTCCATGAAGCCTTGCTATTCAAGCTGTTCCACTCTATTCATGATGGGAGGCACAGCCACACCCCCATTGCTTGACGACAGCCTGTATAATGGATGTGAGGTGTATAGTGATGTGCTTCCTGTTGCTGGTCGCCACACCCCTGCCTGTGTGTGGTGTTTTAGGAGAGATACAACACTCCAGCAGCCATTTTATAGTCAGAAACATGTCAGGTACTTGTGTAGGCTGATGTCTGTGTCTATGTCTATTAGAGGATGCAGCATGTCAGCAGATTGACATAACGCACACTAGCCATGTTTACTATACATACACACGACATGAGCGGGGAGAAGGGGAGGGGGTAACAGGGGTGAATCACTGGCCTCTGGACCAATTTACCAGCCTCACTTTACCTGATAAAAAATAGATGATTTTATATGATTAATTTATGAAATAACTGAAAAAGGCTGGGTGGATCCTTGAGAGCTGCTCCAACAGGTAGTAGTGACGGACAGTGACACAGACCTAGACAGGTGTCCCTTTAAGGAAATAAAATATGCAATTCTGATCGTTTACAGGAATTATGATTATTTTCAAGGGGCTTGAGAGCCAGTAAATTGTACAAGCACTGTAATGGAAAAACCAAATGGAGTCGAAGATACACATTGCTGCTCTATAAAAGACAGTTCAGGTACCTTATTTCAACTATGATGAACCCAAGTTGCCACATAGCTTATCCTCATTTGACAGACACTGTTTATTATCACCTATTTCTGTATGCGTCCAACTCCTGGGATGCTTTCCAGTGGAATTGGCCACTTCCATGGGAACTATCCCATTAGGAGGATGATGAGAAACACATGTGCATACATATGTTTTTCACATAGGTTGGTGACGCAGACATAGGGTATAAAACTTGTGAACTATCACCTAGCGGCGATAAGGATAGAACAGAAGAGAATACAATAGACTTACAGATAGAATTGAAAGCTACGCTATATAACCCGTTGCAGTTTTAGCTCTGTGGGACGCCGGAAACAACTTGGATGTACCTGTCACACCTGTCATCTAACTGCTTGGTATAGTCCGTGAAGATCCCACCTGCCGGAAGGGGTTCATCAATGATGCTGGACATTGGGTTGTACGTTTGATAAGCCCGTGAAGATTTGTGTGCCGTAGCTCATCAATGAAAGTTTGACAGTGTTGTGAGTATTCCATTTTATTTAACCTTGAGGTACTTTTTGTATTGCAATAACCTTTTTGGTACCAAGGGGCCCAAAGAGTGCCAAGAAAATATTCCCCACACCTGAACCGTTGATAAAAGGCAGGATGGATCCATGCTTTGTTGACACCAAATTCTGTCCCTACCATCCGAATGTTGCAGCAGAAATCGAGACTCATCAGACCAGGCAACGTTTTTCCAATCTTCCCTACTGTCCAATTTCATGAGCTTGTGCAAATTGTAGCCTCAGTTCCTGTCTTAGCTGAAAGGAGTGGCACCCGGTGTGGTCTTCGCTGCTGTAGCCCAATTGCCTCAAAGTTCGACGTACTGTGCGTGTCAGAGATGCTCTTCTGCTACCTGGTTGTAAGGGTGGCGATTTGAGTCAATGTTGCCTTTCTATCAGCTCGAACCAGTCTGCCCATTCTCCTTGACCTCTGGCATCAACAAGGCATTTCCGCCCACAGGAACTGCGCTCACTGGATGTTTTTTCTTTTCGGACCATTCTCTGTAAACCCTAGAGATGGTTGTGCGTGAAAATCCCAGTAGATCAGCAGTTTCTGAAATAATCAGAACCACCTGCACACAACAACCATGCCACGTTCAAAGGCACTCAAATCACCTTTTTTCCCCATACTGATGCTCGGTTTGAACTGCAGGAGATTGTTTGGCCATGTCTACATGCCTAAATGCACTGAGTTGCGACGCATGTGATTGGCTGATTAGAAATTAAGTGTTAACGAGCAGTTGGACAGGTGTACCTAATAAAGTAGCCGGTGAGTGTATACTCATGTTGATAGCTAAACAATGTCTGTTGAACCACTGGTTGGAGTCATCAATCGCATCAACAGAGGAGATAATTGCTCAAACTAAAATGTACTTGAATACAGTTAGGATGGAGACAGAAAGGAAAAGGGAGAAACGGGTAAAGCAGTTTTTCCGTAAATGGCACAAATTTGTTGTAAACCACCTTTCATCCAGTGAAATGCATGAATTCATGAGAAAACTAAAAACTCTGCATGTTGTATGACTGAAGACCTGCGGGCACATGAGCAAGGCTTAAAGTCTGAGATATTTGAGGTGAGGGACTTTTGGACTGAGTTTAAGCAATTTTGTTTGTTAAATATGTTAAATTGTTTTTGTTTACTTAAAAGCTAATGACTTAAGACCCAATGGGGTGAAAAGCGCCTTGATTCTCATGTAAGTGGGAGGAAAAATGGAGAAGGGGAAGGGGGCAAGATATATACATGCCACACTGAACAAAGTTAACAATGCATTTATTGCTTCAACTTCATACTTATGTGACATATGATTGGTATACATTGTATTCACTTGCCTGCTTTCCCAATAAAAAAAATTAAAAAAAGGGTGGGAGCCTCACAATGAGATGGGGAGATACAAGGGCATAACATTAAAAGGAGAGAGGTGAGTAAGGCCATAAATGAGAGGGGTGAGAGGGGGTACAGAAGATCAGGGGGGCCCACAATGAGAGCGGGAGATACCAGGGGCAATATTATGAGGATGGAGGTGAGAGGAGCCATAAATGAGAGGAGTAAAAGGGGGGACAGAAGATCAGGGGGGCCCAAATGAAAGGGGGAGATACCAGGGGGTGCACAATAAGATGAAGGGGCTACAAAAGGAGAGGGAGATGAAAGGGGACCCATAATAAGCGTAGGAGATGCAAGTGGGCAACATTAAGAGGAGGGAGATGAGAAAAACACAAATGAGAGTGGGAAGAGAAGATGAGGAAGGCAACAAAATAGGGGGAGATTAGAGTGGGTAAGAAAAAGAGGGGGAGATGAGGGGGATACCAGGGGACCAACAATGAGGTACAAACTGAGGCAGGGATACAATGGGAAGGAGATGAGAGGAAGCAAAGAAGATGAGGGGGCCCACATTGAGAGCAGGTAAAAAAAAAGAGGGGGAAATACCAGGGGGCTCACAATAAGAGGGGAGATGAGGGGCTACAAAATGAGGGGGGATAAAAGGGGATCCACAATAAGATAAATATATACAAGGGGGGCCATAATTAGAGGGGAAGAAGAGAAGGGCCATAATAAGAGGAAGAAATGAGAGAGGACCCTCAATTTTTCAGTGTGGCCTAAAATGTACCATATATACTTGAGTATAAGCCATATGCCTAATTTTAACACAAAAACTGGGAAAGCCTATTGACTCAAGTATAAGCTTAGTACATAGCCTGCCAGCTCATTCCCCCAGTTAGAGCCAGCCCTTTGCCCCCAGTATATGTCCAGCAGCCCTTGCACCCCAGTATGTAGCCAGCAGCCCCTGCCCCCCCAGTATGAAGCCAGAAGCCCCCCCCCCCCCCCCCTCCAGTATGAAGCCCCTGCCCCCTAGTATATAGCCTGTAGCCTCTCCCAGCCTATAAGAAAAAAAACAAAATGTGTACTCGCCTTACGCTTCCCCGGCTTCCTTTTCATAGACGCTCCGGCTATGGGTCCCCCGTGCAGTACAATCGCACGCACCACAACGCTAGAATGCCAGCAGCTGACGTCCAGGGGACCTAAAGCATTGATGGAAAGAAGAGGACCTGCCGGGGAAGGGGGGCGTCAGAAGGCTTGTACACATTTTGTTTTTTTACAAAACTTGAGTATAAGCAAAGTTAGGTTTTACAGCACGTTGTTTACTCAGCTTATACTCAAGCAAATATGATACATTTAATATTCCCATGCAGCAGTAGGTGGGTCCCCAAAACCAATTTCACTGGTGGGCCCTTGGTCCCCCAGTCTGACCCTGTGACCCTCCTCTCGGCTACTCTCACTCCTAAGCTCGCCCCCTATCCACCACCGTCCTCATCCACTACATCCTGTTCATGCTCTGCTTGAGTACATAGCAGGAACGAGGAAGAGCTAGTTGGTCCGATGCTCATCAACATTATTGACACCGGAGAATGGTCCGGCGTCAAAGTTCTTCTTTGTAGCCCTCAAGCAATACATGTGCAATGTGGCCGAGGATCAGGATGGGGGCACACTGAATATGTGTGAAAACTCGGCAGAAAATGATGATGATGTCGGGACACTGGCTTTGGCAGATTCACAGGCTACAGTGAGCAGAACTTGTCTCACCCAACCCCCTGCTTTCTCCCTTCTCCCTATGCCTGTATAATCTGGCAGCAGCAGGAAGTGCAGGGGGAGACATGCTCTGCTCACAGTAACAACCTGTGAAGCTACACAAAGGAGCTACTGGAAACACACCCACTAACCCTTCGGACTCATTAACAACTCAAGTTGATTTTAGAATGAGGTCATGGATAACATCCAGAGAGTTGTGGTCAATGATTCCTACTCGGAATGGTCAGGAATTAATAGCACTGTGTCTATTTTTACAGATGACACCAAACTGTGTAGTGTAATACAGTCTATGGAGGATGTTCATAGGCTGCAGGGTGACTTGGACAAACTGAATGTTTGGTCATCCACTTGGCAAATGAGGTTTAATGTGGATAAATGTAAGGTTATGCACCTGGGGGCCAATAATCCAAAGGCAAAATATGTCCTTGGGGGAGTAAATCTGGGAGAGTCCCTTGTTGAGAAGGACCTGGGGGTACTAGTAGATCATAAATTGAATAACAGCATGCAATGTCAATCAGCTGCCTCGAAAGCTAGTAGGATCTTGTCATGTATCAAAAGTGGTATGGACTCTCGTGATAGGGATGTAATATTACCACTATACAAGGCACTGGTTCGGCCACACTTGGAATATGCTGCCCAGTTCTGGGCACCGGTCCATAAAAAGGATGCCCTGGAGCTGGAGAGGGTTCAACGTAGAGCCACAAAAATGATATGGGGTATGGAGGGTCTTAGTTATGAGGAAAGATTAAAACAACTAGATTTATTTAGTCTGGAAAAGAGACGACTACGAGGGGACATGATTAATTTATATAAATATATGAATGGTCCATACAAAAATATGGTGGTAAATTGTTTCAGATTAAATCAAATCAAAAGACGAGGGGGCACTGTCTCCGTTTGGAGAAATCAAGGTTTAATCACCGGAGGCGACAGGGCTTTTTTACTATGAGAACTGGCACTCTGTGGAATGGCCTGCCTCAGGCACTGGTCACGGCGGGGACAGCGGAGAGCTTCGGGAGGGGTCTGGATGCCTTTTTGCACCTAAATAACATTGATTGTTATGTTGTATAGAATTGTTTCCCCTGGGTCCCTTCCTTGGTTGAACTTGATGGACAGGTGTCTTTTTTCAACCGTATTAACTATGAAACTATGAGTAACTGTCCCTGGTTTATCATGATGGACTATTTGTGTATTTCAATGGAAACGTGCGCATCCTAATCCTTAAGCTATAAAATCAAGTGATCTGAATGCAATCTTCTGCATCTATGATAAGTCACACATTTCTAAATAACGTTGTATGCAAGTAGTTCCCCTTAAACCGTTCACTGTATATACTGGCAGCCAACATCTTGTCTAGGGCACATCCAGGGTACAACCTGACAGCCGTATAATTACACGCAAACAGAGAAATGCAGCACTAACCCTAGATCGTTTCTATCAGCTCTGACTGTGCGCGTCTTTCGCTTTACGCGAGACGTTTACATCCCTGTTACACTGGGTGAACCAGGGGAGTTTGCAGGTTGTAAACATTCATAAAACAATGGGGAAGAAGAACTTTCCAAAGAATCCTTGGAACTCGCTGAAATGCTGCTGTCGCCGTGACCTTGCTTATCCAGTTTCTCTAGTAACTGACTGCAGCTCTGCAGAACATGTGACTCTACTGTTTGATCAGCTCCTCCGTATCAGTTTTGATGTTCACTGGCACAGAAGCTACTAGAAGTCTGTCAGGATGCATCTTTCAAAGCCTGGAGCCTTCTAAGTTGCCAGAATTTTCTGGCAGCAAGTCATAGAGAGGAGAAACAAGGAAGAGAGAATAAAATGTGAAAGATAAGACTTCTAATACTTTGTATGTTCATCACAGATTCGGAATATTTAAAAGAAGATAAAAAATGGTATATTAACTATTTCCATAGTACAAGCTTAAAAGGGATGTCTAGAATTTCTCGGTTGTGTTGGTTTAGCTTACAACCAGGAAACTGTGCCAAAATGTTAGCACAGTGTAATTTTTGCGCACTGCATTGTGCCCAAAAAGCCACACAGTTTTATGTTGTACCATTTGTTAAAATATGTAAAACTGTACAACCCCTAGATACAGTAAATATATACAGATGTGTATGAGGGCTTCTATATACCAAAAACCAGGTACCAAATTAATATACATTTTGTTGTCATTTTGTTGTGTTTTAATACTTTTAAATTGTACATCTTTTGAGAAAAAACAAACCTTGTCACATCGTCATCTTCAGTGTCCAGTAACTTTTTCATACCACAGTGTACAGAGCTGTGTAAAAGGCAAGTCTTTGTTTCATAGCTAATATATATATATTAGCTCTCCGGTCCCCATACTAAGCACCGTGACCACAGTGTGCCCAAGACCGTACTAGCCAAATACTCCATTATTCTGGGCCCTGGCTGCCTCCAGGCCCACAAGAAAAGGCTAGGCCCCAGAGGGGGATGTTGCATATATATATATATATATATATATATATATATATATATGCAGGTCTCCAGCAGGTGGTGTGTGCAAGAAATATGGAGGAAGAGGCTGATGTAGTGGTTTCTCCCTGGGACAACCCCTGAGTGTCTGTAGGATTAGTCCCTGGGTAATGGATGGGGAAACCTGTGGTGGTAACAGCCGTATCCAGGGATCAGATAGAGGAAACGTTGTGCAAATCAACTTACAGTTCTTTATTGAACTGCAGGCAATGGCCAGAAATGGTCAACAGCAGATTCTTGGATGCTGGAGTGGTCATGGAGAGTTGGTCTGCAGGAAAGGTGCACACAGTCTGATAGTAGATGCAGGCTGGGCTGGTTTAGGTGGAACTGTGTCCAAGTGGTGGTAGCTGCAGTTCTGGGCTTGAGTCTCCAGGCTCGCCCTAGGTGCTAGGCAATAGACCTGAGGCACTAGAAGTTCCTGAGATTGATATCTGTGGCATCAGTGGCATGTGCTGCTCACTCTCTCTCTGATTGACTCCAAGATGGAGTCTCTCACCCCGACTGAGCCATGTGCTCTCACCAAGCAGGGGGTTTTTATACTTCCACTGGTTAGGTGTATGCACTTCTCCAATCACACTCCAACTTTCATAACAGACAAATCATTGGCTAATTACATACACTAGTTAACTGTTGCCTTGCCAGGCAGTATCTTCAAGCTGCAATTACTGTTTCCCATGTTACAGATTCTGACATGGAAAGGGACACTTTCACATCACCTACCTAACCCTTTGCACCTGCAGGGGTGTTGCATATAACCTTTTGATCGCAAATTTTATGTGTGTTGAAATAGTTCCATTATTACTTGCTACCGCTATAGACATGCAGCTGTCATAGGAAACAATTGGTCCCTACAATGACTTCAACGGGGGTGGAGAGGCAACAAATTCAAAAATGTTGACACCCATGCACCTCAATTAAGTGTTCTATTGCACCAAAATCTGCTGTTAGCAGGGTTAAAAATGGAAGGCTCCTTTTTTATATTTAGTATAAAGAATTTGTAAGCTAAGCATGAGCATAGACTACTGTACTTCAAATAAACTCAAACCAACCTTTCTGAAACTACCTGGATAATTCCAAAGTTATTTAAGATAATGTACTGTCACCAGAGTGGGACATATTAATAAAGGACTATGTGATAATGAGTTTGAAATCTCATTTGGTTATAGAAAATTCAAGATCTCTATATATCAGAATGGCAAATAATAAAACTTGATCCCTTCACTTAAAAAAAAAACAGGATTTGGGGTACTGCAGTTATAGACTTAGCAGGATGTTCCCAGAATACTGTAAAATTGCAACTGCAGAACAATGGTCCCTGATGGTATAATATGTATGCTAGAATAATATCCAATATTAGCCTATTGGTAAATAAACAATGCCTTTTAATGAGGAGACCAAATTGAAATTATATTTAGAATTGGTCAAAAAGCAGAATGTTAGTCTAGAGTTAGTAGACATAGCCATGATCACCCATGCCAAAATATCGGAGATACTTGAGAATGTACCACTTGTAACTGAAGGTAAAAGATGATGAAACTAGAACTTCTCCTTCTCATGTACTCCAAGACAAGAGTGGGTTTCAAAACCAGACAGGTCTTTCAGATGACGTTGCCATACACAGATCTATTACCTGTAATAGGGATGTCATTAAGATGCTGTTTCGACACCACAATTATTTATTTCAAACAGCAATTGACACCGTTAATTTTTCTCAATATTGTTTAGAATCCAGTCAAATATCTATGTGTGAAAAAAGTATCCTAAAATTGGTTGAAAGTCCAGGCAGAAAACAGAAAATGATTGACATGTAAATATGGTGTAGGGGTGGCATCACTCCTTACACAGGACTGATGAGGAAGAATCTTGTCAGAAAGAACATCTGTGGCTTCTTACATTGGGATTATGATAAAGTTGAGTCCAGTCCTGAAGATTTGCGATGAGCCAGGTGACATCAACTCTATGCCTGGAGTAGGGGCAGGACGCAGAGGAGTAAGTAAATTAAAACCTGGCAGAGCCCAGAGGGGCTCCAATAAAGCAGCATGGTGGCTTAGTGGTTAGTATTAAAGCCTTGCAGCCATGGGATCATGGATTCAATTCCCACCCAGGTCAACATCTGCAAAAGAGTTTGTATGTTCTCTCCACGTGTGCGTGGGTTTCCTCCGGGTCCTCCGGTTTCCTCCCACACTCCAAAAACATACTGGAAGGTTGATTACATTGTGAGCCCCACAGGGACAGGGGCCAATTTGGCAAACTCCATGCAGCAGTGCGTAATCTGTGTGCGCTTTATAAATATAGAATTATTATTATAATAAAGTCCCTAAAGCTCATTTGAATATTTTAAAGGAAATCTATCACCAGGATGAAGGATTGTAAACCAAGCACACTTATATGCTAGTGTATGCCCCCTCTGGCAGGATCTGCTCTTCTTTTAGCTGGTTATACCCTCATTTTCAGAAAGAAAAAAAAAATCTTAAATTATGCAAATGCTCTGGGCTCCATAGCTGTCAATTGAGTCTGGAGGCTTTCAGGTTCATTTGAATAATCTTCAAAGCCATTCTTTTTGTAAAATCGAGGGCATGAGGTACTAAAAGAAGAGTGGATCCTGTCAGAGGGGGCACACACCTGCATGTAAGTGTGCTTGGTTTACAATCCCTAATCCTGGTGGTAGGTTTCCTTTAAAAAGCTATTTTTTTTACCAAATTGCAGGGATCAATGAGATAAAAAAAGACAGTATCGGACTGCAGGAGATGAGTGGATTCTGATGGTGATTTTAAAACTAGAATGATTTGTCAATTTTCCATCCACTTTTATATAGAGAAATCTAATACAAGTAGATATCATTTGAATAAACACAAATTACATCAGTTATTTAAACCAATCACATTGTGTCAGCCCCTTCATCCTCACAGACTGTAAGCCATCGGTAAGCTGCCCGGTCACTAGAGCCTTTTCTGGACGAGTCATTAAGGGGTTAAAAAGCTGGACTTACTATTTGACAGTTTTCATCAGTCTGTCTCATTTGAGTTAGGGGTGGATTAAGACTGCCCATGCGCACTGAGCTGTAAGAATATTATAACCCTGCAAGTCTGGAATTCACCTCCTTCAGATGGTTTTCAGAATCAAGCTTTTTGAGAAATGGGGAATGGGTCCTTCGGCCTGCTTTCAAACTGTGGTTTATGAGCTTTGGAGGACCTTCAAAGGCCCTGAAATTACTCTTGTGTACATGTAGAGCAGGAACATATAAACAAAGATTTCATGGGTGAAGGCCCTTCTCAGCCGTGGGCCCCCTAGAAAGCTTGGGCCTGCGCTACCGCCCAAACGGCTTATATTACAATCCACAAAATAGTCCACAGAAGCAACGCTCCAGTAAAAAAGTGATTCCCAAATGTATAACAGGCAACATTTCACCTTCTCCAGCATTAACATGCCTTCATGGACGAGGTGAAACGTTGCCTGTTATACATTGGGAATAAAAAGAAATCACTTTTTTAGTGGAGTGCTTCTCCTGTGGACTATTTTGTGGTTACTGAACATAGTGTGGTCAACCGTTTGTAAAGCTTACACCTTCAGCGCTACATGTGATGCTCCTACCCTCAAAGTTATATTCTACAGTATAGTATAATCCACTTCTGCTCATTTCTTAATAGTGCCAGATACTGAAGCAGTTCCAAATCACTTAATCTACTTAGTGTATTTATCTGATATGGCATGTGTAACAAAAGAGTTTGAAAGAGGGAAAAAATGCTATAATACCAATACATGCAGTTATCCTCTACAGCTCCCTCTAGTGGGAGTGGCTGGTATCCAACATGTTTGAAATTTATATCCATGCAGGTGAACACTGTTTCATAGAACAAAAAACAACAAATATGTTATGAAATAAATCTTAAAAGGGTTGGCCCAAAAAATATATTGTCAGTCAGTCAGTCATGTATGAGCCAGAAGGCTCAAGTACAGCTGCGGTTCCATAAGTCATTTAGCAACAGTACGGACGCCTGACAGATAAAAGCTACTTCCAGCTTATCAGGAGGCTGCATAAAAATTTATCTCTTCTTTGGGATCATCAATGGTGCTAGGACCCGCACAGTGTTCACTGAAGCCGGAGTAGTACAACTTATGATTACTGCACAAGTACCCCCGGTTTAGCACATGGAATGGGTAAGTAACGGTATGCCCTAAGCAAAAAACTCAAAATGTCAAGCTGAACCAGCACAACAGCAGGTGCAGTAATAAGGGAAAAGGGTTTTATTTTCAGTATGTTGCCATTTTTACAAAAAGTACAAGATAATGACAAGCAAGAACAAACAACCTCAGCTCATTCTTTGGAGATCATATGACAGACAGGTAGAGAGACTGGAAACCTTCTACTGCAGTATTTGTTTTACAGGTCTGACTCAAAACTAAGCTATGTTTCCCAGCTGCCAAGAGATTACAGCATTATCACATGCAGCGGATAGGAGTTACCCTTTTCATCCTTAATATGTGCTGTATTTTTATTTTTGCCCTGTTAGAATAGACAACGATTTCAGCGACAGTCCTTGATGTCCATAGTAACCACAGTATGCATTTCATCGATGATTTCAAATTCGGAAACATTAAAACTGAAAACTTGGTTAACAGAGAAACACCATTGGTTACAGAACACGTCTGACGCATGCGTTTAAAAACACATTGCAACAGCTTAAGAGGGATTTGCCTAATTAAACATCTGTTAAAGCGTGTGTTTACAAAATGCAACCGTTAATGCATTGTTAAAGCATGGGTTGATTTTGTACATGCAAATGTTAACAGCTTTTTAGGCAAATCTCTTTTCAGCTGTTGTGATGCATTCTTAAATGCATGAGTCAAACACAACTGTGACTGCACCCTCAAGATCATTTATAACCTTTACTTTACAATTTTACTCAGATTTTTTGCAGTTTTAGCGCCTATTACTCAGTGATGTTCAGTATAAATTTCCATGGTGCGGATGGGGACTCTCTTGGCAGACACTTCATGATCAATCTAGTTTTTTGAGCTGAAAATGTGGTCAGATTATCAGGGTACAGGGTTTATATACACTTTCATTTCCCTTCTGAACATTGTACTAGTATCGGACACATAGAAAGAGAGATGAGACAGATCAGAGATGAGATCCATCAGATGCATATTACACACAATGAAACTCTCCAGCTCTGCTACATCTCAGCTACACACTGTTAGATCTGATGTGGCTCACTCCCCCTTACCCCAGATAAAAAACTTATCTGCCTGCAGCTTACCAAATGATGTGTTGTTGTTTGCCGGCAGGAAGTCGGTTAATGTGAGCTTGTCCTGGAATGCAGGGGGGAGGGGCTAAAGGCAGAGATCAGAGAAGAGCTTCACAGCATCACACAGAAAAGCTGGATGGCTGCCAACCCTAAAGTCAGAAGATGCAGGATTGGATTCCAGGGGCAATTGAAAATGTGTACAGCAGGACCAGTATTTTTGTTAACAACAATTAATTAGAGAATGTGTTAATTTGTTATCCTGAGTACATTTTAAATACTTGTCTTCATGGGAATACTAATTTAACAATTTAATCTGTTGACATCAGAATCCTGGAGTAATTTGCACCTGAAAAGCTTAACATTTATTGAGGTTTTCAGACCATTTTAGGCAGTTTTCTGACCTGTCCAATAAGGTGGCATGACATCTGGACGTTTGTGCACTGGAAAATTCAGTCCCCAACTAATAGCTGGTCTAAAGTACGACGCCACAGTCCAAAACTCCTCCAGATACATCATCTAGCTTGATTTATCTGGCACAGAATAAAACGATTGTGGATTCTATCTCTCTTTGTTAAATCTCCCCCATTAGGTGGCAATCATCCTACGCTGGGGGTAACCCACTCCCTCCCCCCTGCATGCCAAATGATATATATGGTGAGCTGTGTGCGACAGGTCAGTTCCTTGCCCCACACCTCACCCACTCCATCAGGCACAACTCCTTTCGCGCCCCTACGAGCCCACTTGCCCCCAGTTATAATTCCTGAAAATAGCATTTCCCAATTTTTCACCAGTGATGGTTAATGAAACCAGTAATTTTCAAACATTTTCTAGACAAATTTCTAGATTTATCAAAGTGTATGAGGATGAATCAGCTGCGTGTGAAGTGTGATAAGTACTTTACTAACATAATTTTTAATGAGATTTGCTAAATTTTATTTTAAAAAAACAACATCCGTATTGAGTGTGTACTTGCCAAGCACAGACTGCTATTATCTGCAGACGCCGTCTGTGTAAAATTTGAAATGGTTTGAAGACTTTCCAAATGCACTTTATCTGCTCAGGATAATCTAAGAGAATTGGTATAATGAAGAGTCATAAGAGAAGGTGCTCCAGGGTTATTACATGGTTCATACAAGGAGTCATGAGGCGACATGTTATACAATTTGAACGACCAGCTTTTGGGATCCTTATAATAAAATACATAAAATTGATTAAAATGTATTTTATACACCCACAGTGACTCTCCTTGCACTGTATTTCTCCGATTTTCCTTCTTGTTATTTGTTTGTTGATTTCAATAATTGTAAAGTGCTTTAAAATAAATCTAACGCTGGATATCAATTTACATCTCTGCAAAAACCACGTGTTTTCATCTTGTCGTCATATACAATGTAACTATTGGTATGAAATGATGAGTGGTCTTAGCCCAGAATTACAATGTAGAGTAACTGGATGAACCATAAAGGAGATTCTTACTCCAGACATGGATTTGCTAAATAGCAAAATAAAGAAACCATCTGCCTTTTTTAATCCTCTAACCTGGGATTACACGATTCTGAAAATCAGAAGACAATGACCTAGAAATAAAGAGCACGTTTATGAGTTAATGTTTACAGAGTAAGACCAAGCACACAGCAATGTCATACGATTTGCTTATCGGCCTGGTCATTTTGCTAGTGGAACGGGGAATGACCGCTACTACAGAGGCGTGCGAAAGAGCTACTAATAAGGAAAAGACAAAAAGCTTTGATAGAACACCAAATAATAAGAAACATCTAAGAAAGCAGTTTTCTAGAGATGATATCAACCCAGTAAACAGAAAATTCTATCCTGTGTTAGGGTCAATGGGGCAAGCCATGGGCCCCATAAATTATCAAATTTCTAAGTAGTATTAAGTTTTTGACATACAAATTTATCCAGTCCAATGGACAGGTTGACCGGGGTACTGGAGGGGACATAATCGCTTTACATTGGAAAGATCCTATATTTCAAAATAGATAAAGGACATGCAAGATTATGTCTCTCCAGCACTGTGTGCCAGCGTATGATTAAACCTTGCCTCACTCACCACAATCGATATATCGGGAGGCTCTGGCCTCTGATAAATATGGTGTAGCATGGGTACAGGCCATGTCGCATGCTGGCCCACTCCACACCCCTCCTTGAAAAAGTGGCTTAATGGGGTTTTCCCACGAAAGAAAATTCACATTTCAATCCCCAAGTGATGTTAACCCAACAAAGATCATTTTAACCCCTTGCTTTAAAATGTTACTCAGTTGTATTGCTGTTTTAGCTCCTTTCACTCTCTAGGCTGGTCAGTGTAAAATCCCAGGGTAAGCAGACACATTATGACCCATCTAGTTATGTGGGGTGACAATGTGGTTACATTATTAGGGTAAGTGTGTAAAAAGACTTTCATTTAGCATCTGACAATGTACAAACACACTGACACATAGAGAGAGATGAGAGATTACACAGAGGCTGACAGACTTTTACAAAGTTACACTGTGAGCTCTGCTACATCTCACATATATGTGCCTGCCTCCCCCTTTCTCCGGATCACATATCTCCTTGTAGTTTGCAGTCCCTCTCGCTGCTCATGATCTCCTGGCAGGAAGTAATAAGTTAGCGTCTCTGAGCTCCGTGCAGGGGGCAGGGATACAGGCACACAGCAGAGAGAGAGCAATCTCATTTGCATGTTGTCACACAGAAATCCAGATGGCGGCCCGACCCAAAGACAGAAGTTACAGGGTTGTGTCAAGGGGCAACTGAAATTGAGTACACCAGGACTTAAAGAGACAGGTTGACTTATATCTGTGAAATGATGCATTTTTGTTAATAACAGTGAATTAGAGAATGTGTTATTTTTTATCCTGAGTACATATAAGAAACTTAACTTCATGAGAATATACCTTTAAAGAGAACCCGTCATGCAAAATAACCCCCCTAGACTAAATATATTTTCATAAACTGCCATTAGAGAGCATTGCCTCTATCCCTTCATTGTCCCTCTACATGCCTGTAAACCTAAGCAATGAGGTCCTAAAGCTGTATGCAAATGACCTGTGAAATGTCCAATGAAGCATTAGCATATTCAAGCTGTCCACTCTATTCATGAGTGGGAGGCACAGCCACACCCCCAGTGCTTGACTGACAGCCTGTATAATGATGTGAGGCTGTATAGTGATGTGCTTCCTGGTGCTGGTGGCCACACCCCCTGCCTGTGTGTGTGTTTAGGAGAGATACAACAGCTCCAGGCAGCCATTTTATAGCAGAACATGTCAGGTACTTGTGTAGCTGATGTCTGTGTCTCTGTATATTAGGAGGATGCAGCATGTCAGCAGATGACATACACACACTAGCCATGCTTTACTATACATTACACACAGACATGAGCAGGGGGAGGAGAGGGGAGGGGTAACAGGGGTGACATCACTGCCTCTGACCATGTGACCAGCCTCATTTACATGATAAAAAATAGATGATTTTATAATGATTAATGTATGAAATAACTAGATAAAGGCTGGGATGGGATCCTTGAGAGCTGCTCCAACAGGTAGTAGTGACAGGACAAGTGACACAGACCTGATGACAGGTGTCCTTTAAGGGGAAATAAATTGCAATTCCTGATCGGTTTACAGGAATTATGATTATTTCAGGGCTTGAGAGCCAGTAAATTGTACAAGCACTGTAATGGAAAACCAAAATGGAGTCGAAGATACAACATGGCTGCTCTATAAAAGACAGTTCATGTAACCTTATTTCAACTATGAATGAACCCAAGTTGCAACATAGCTTATCCTCATTTGACACTGTTATATATCACATATTTCTTGTATGCGTCCAACTCCTGGGATGCTTTCCAGTGGAATTGGCCACTTCCATGGGAAACTATACCATTAGGAGGATGATGAGAAACACATGTGCATACATATGTTTTTCCACATAGTTTGGTGACGCAGACATAGGGTATAAAAACTTGGGACTATCACCTAGCGGCAGAATATAGGATAGAACAGAAGAGAATACAATAGACTTACAGAATAGAATTGAAAGCTAGCTATATACCGTTGCAGTTTGTATCTCTGTGGGACGCCTGGAGAACAAACTTGATGTTACCTGTCAATACCTGTCATTCTACTGCTTGGTGATAGTCCGTGAAGATCCCTACATGCCGGAAGGTCATCAATGATGCTGGACAGTGTTGTAAGTTGATAAGCCCGTGAAGATTTGTGTGCCGGAGCTCATCAATGAAAGTTGACAGTGTTGTGAGTATTACATTTTATTTAACTCTTTATGTACTTTTGTATTGCAATAAACCTTTTAAATATTGTTGATTGTGTAATTTTTCTTGTTCTATAACACGAAATCCAAAGAACCTGTCACTCTTTGCAACACATTTTTGGCGTAGTCTGGCAAGGATTTCTATTTATAGAATTAAGAAAAATCATCATGAGTAAAATGTTTAAGCGTAAAACTCAAACTAGTTCTAATGTGTCTGCTGATGTAATACCGGGTTGGGAGCAAGCCCCTTATTCAATTTTAGCGAAAGAATGGGCTAAAACTACTGGATTAAGTGAAAACTGGAAGGAACAGTTAACTAATTGTAGCCCAGTAGATGTTGTACAGTGTTTAGAAAAGGTGCCGGTCATTAAAGGTAACGAATACGTGGCCGTGTGCAGACGGGGCTGGATCCTACTTACAGCATACAGACAACAAAATGAGGAAAAAATGCTTTTGCAGGATCGTGTCACTGAGTTAGAACAGCAGCTGTTAACCCTACAGTCTCAGGAAACTATGCATAGATGTCAGCAGCAGATGTTGGCTGACAAAGTAGTTCACTACAAAAATGTGGCAGAAAAGGCATCTGTAAGGGTAGCCCAATATAAATATAAAAAGCGACGAGGAAAGATTAATAAGCAACGAGTGGCCTTAGCAGTTTCTTGCGCTGGTGTTGACTGGGACCCTTCAAAAATTGATGCATCTGTTTTCTCATCTACTGATGAGGAAGAATCAAGTGATTCAAAGGGGAATGATGATTGGGAAGATCCCCCTGATCCAGTCATAGATCCTCCGCAATTAAATGCTAAACCCATTATTAGAAGAGAGCAAACAACTCGTCCAGGTCATGCCCCAGCCACTAAATTAATATTTAATGATTACACCACTCAGGAGGTTGGAGATATCTTAACTAGGTATTCTCAAAAGCCCGGAGAAAAATTGATAACTTGGTTTGTACGCATTGTTAATGAGGGGATATCTACCATTCGGGTGGATAATGTGGATGTAATGAAATTTGTCTCTATAAGTCATGAACCAGCTATACAATCAATCATGAGAGAGTTTGGAAGACAGAATCAAGAAGCCACTTTATTGCAAGTCTTGTGTCGGGGAGCTATGGATAAATATCCAACTGCAGCTGACTGGCCTGAAAATACTAATATGTGGCACTCTCTTAAGGAGTGTGCACAGAGGGTGATGGAAGAAGCTATGAAACTGTCAGTTCCTACGCAGACTGCAGATGAATACCTTACTGAGGTGTTTACTACCAGCCTGCGCAATAAGATACTGAAAAGTGCTCCCCCAACATACAAGGCTGTAATGATGACTTTGTTGATTAATCAAGTGGGGCATCCCTGTGATGAGGTGGTTCAGGCTATTAGAGAGTTGGGAGATTTTGGAGATTGGGGTAAAGAAAATACAGTAACCCCAAAAAGGGAGGTCTCTGATGATAAAAAAAGAGATAAAGGAAACAATGAGCAGAGCAAGGATGGGAGGCTATCCCGAATTGAGATGTTTAGGGCTTTACTGAAAGCCGGAGTGCCTGTCAAAGATATTGACGGGGTTCCAACCTCTGAGTTGTGGAAAATATATCGAGACAAAATAGGGAAAAATGTGTCTAAAGCTAGTACAAGGGGATCACGCAAGGGACAGAATAATGATGCTAATATCCCCGCATCTGCAGAGTTCACAGATTTGTTTAAAGAAGTGAAGGCATTGTTATCCGATTACAAGACCAAGGAAAGGGAGGGAGCGTTTCGGGGAAATTCTTCCCATGAACAATATAACTGACAGAATAGCCAAGCCTACCGTGAAGATGCCCGACCCCATGTAAATTTAAGAATTGAATGGAGACACAAAAATTATCAAAATGTAAATGCATTAATAGATACGGGGGCAGAGGCTACACTTATTTATGGTAATCCAAGTAAACACTCTGGGCAAAAAGTGACTATCACAGGGCTGGGTGGTAAGAAAATCATAGGCACCCGAACAAAAATTTGGCTCAAAATAGGAAATCTCCCCGTCAGACAGTACAGCGTCATAGTAGTTCCAGTCCCTGAATATATTATCGGTATAGATATCTTAAAGGGGATGCAGTTGCAGCTGCCTGACGGCAAGTATTCTTTCGGAGTAAAATCTGTCCAAGTCAATCCAGCTGTGATAGGAAAATTAAACATGAAACCTGTTGAGATCCCCAAAGCAACTAAAACAGTTAATGTAAAGCAATACAGAATCCCAGGGGGAACTCAAGAAATAACTGAGACAATACAGGAATATGTGCAGGCAGGGGTGATAGTCCCTACTACCACTGACTGGAACAATCCAGTCTGGCCCGTAAGGAAAACAGATGGTACTTGGCGCATGACTGTGGACTATCGAGAGTTAAACAAACATACTCCACCCCTGACTGCTGCAGTGCCGGATACTATTACAGTCATTGAAACTATACAGGCTCATGACGGCACTTGGTATGCTGTAATTGATCTCGCAAATGCATTCTTCAGCATCCCAATAGATCCTGAATCATGGAATCAATTTGCTTTCACCTGGAATGGGCGGCAGTATACATTTACCCGCCTACCCCAAGGGTGGAAGCATTCACCCACTATCTGTCACAGGATAGTGGCTGAACATTTGGATCAGTGGGAGCGGCCTGAGAGTTTACAGGTGTCCCATTACATTGATGATATCATGATTCAGGGTACTAGTCAGGAGATGGTGCAGGAGCACTTGCAAAAGTTAATTGCCCACATGAAAGACAAGGGATGGGAAATCAACCCAGAAAAGATACAAGGTCCTTCTCAGAATGTCAAGTTTCTGGGTATCAATTGGAATAAAGGGCACAGAGAAATCACAGAGAAAGCAAAACAAAAGATTTTAGATTTTGCCCCTCCCAAAAATAGGCAGCAGACTCAGCAGTTTATAGGTCTGTTTGGATTCTGGAGGCAACACATACCTCATTTGGGGCAAATCCTGGCCCCTCTGTACAAAGTGACAAGGAAAAAACATGATTTCTCCTGGGATCAGGAGCAGAATAACGCTTTTGAATTAGCAAAAGAAGCCATCCAACAGGCCATTGAACTATGGCCTGTGAGGGATGGGTTGTTTCAGCTAAATGTGTCATGTGAACAAAACTATGCAGTCTGGAGTTTGTGGCAGAAGCAAGATGGGAAAATGGTCCCATTAGGTTTCTGGTCCAGGAAAATGCCAGATGCTGCAGCCAATTACACTCCCTTTGAGAAACAACTTTTGGCTTGTTACTGGGCTTTAGTGGACACTGAAAGCATTACCCATAATAGGGAGGTACAAATGCGCCCAGAACTACCCATAATGAATTGGGTACAGAGCACCCCCCGTAGCCATCGAATTGGTCATGCCCAGGAAGCTTCAGTGATCAAGTGGAAATGGTACATTCAAGACAGGGCCAAAGCAGGTCCACAAGGGGTAGCAGTACTTCACGAAAAAGTAGCAAAGGCCCCTAGCTGTGGAGTTACCATTCCTGATAGACCCCTACCTGAGGAGTCCCCGGTAAAGTGGGGAATTCCTTATGCAGAATTGTCTGAAGAGCAAAAGTCACATGCATGGTTCACAGATGGCTCAGCCCGGTACAAGGGCAACCTCAGAGCCTGGAAAGCAGTGGGTTATAACCCATATCATGAAAAATGGAGTGTCACAAATGGAGAAGGGAGAAGTAGCCAGTATGCTGAATTGTATGCTGTCTACCAGATCCTCCGAACACAAGGAGGAGCTGAGGTCCACATTTACACTGACTCATGGTCTGTGGCAAATGGGTTAGTAAACTGGATGCCCACCTGGCATACTCATGATTGGAAAATAGGAACTAAGGAAGTATGGGGAAGCGAATTGTGGAAAGAAATCTGGGAAATAAGTCATAGGAAAAATGTGACTGTTTTTCATGTGGACGCTCATACTAACATAAACTCTCTTGACAGACTTTACAACAGCATAGCTGATGAGCAATCAAAAATTGCTGAAGCCCAAATCAGTGAAGAAGACCCTGAATACTCCCAGGAATTGGGATTGGCCAAATGGGCTCACCAAAAGTGTGGACACCTGGGAGAAAAAGCAACCTTCCAATGGGGGCAAACCAGAGGTGTCCCCCTCAGGTTAGAGGTTATAAAAACAGTTATCAAACAGTGTCCTGTATGCCAACATTTTCAGCACAGAGTGGTACCCAGGGTGGTAAAAGGACACATCCTGCGAGGCACATTGCCTGGCCAGATTTGGCAGATAGATTTCATTGGACCATTAACTGAGTCGCAAGGATGCAAATATGCCTGTACAGCAGTGGATACTTACTCAGGTGTACTTATGGTGCACCCCTGTAAGTTTGCAAATGCTAATTCCACCATCCGCTTACTAGAAAACATAGTTTTGTACTATGGCATACCTTTGCAAATGCAATCAGATAATGGTACTCACTTCAGAAACCATAAAGTGCAAAAGTTTGCTCGAGAGCATAACATTGAGTGGATATTTCATATCCCCTATTACCCTCAAGCATCAGGCTTAATTGAGCGGATGAATGGGATGTTAAAACAACAATTGCAAAAGTTAACTGATGGGGAATGGGGAAATTGGAGAAAGGTGTTAAAAGAAGCAGTCACCATATTGAATAATAGACCAATAGCTGAGCAAGAGACCCCTTTAATGCGAATGATTACTCCCAATTTACAAGTAATGCCCTTAAAAGCAGGCCTGAATCAACAGACGGTGACATATTGGGAGATAACTGACGCAACTAAACCCCCTTTACAAGCCACACCCCAATCAGTTGGGTTAGATCTTCATTGTACCCAGGCCGAGACCATTATGCCTAATGAAATCAAGTCCTTAGCTACTGGATTGGGGATAATTATCCCTCCAGGACATTTTGGGTTAATCCTGGGACAATCCAGCTTGAGTCTACGCGGTGTACAGGTAAGTAATGAGGTAATTGATGTAGATTACCAAGGCGAAATCGGTGTGATTTTACATAACACTGGGACAGAAGCATTGGGAATCCAGGAGGGAGAGAAGATAGCACAATTGCTAGTCTTATCACATCCCCAAATCACCCTAGCTAAAGGAGAGGCTCCTACACACCTGACTGTACAAGGCCCTGGAGGTTTTGGACACTCAGATGGAGCAAAAGTTTGGGTAAAACAGCGCCAAGGTCCTCCAACACCAGCTGAAGTAATTGCAAAAGGCACTGATAATGTGCTGGTTACTATGGCACCTGGTGCAACTCAGTATCAGTACACCCCAGCCAATGAAGTGTACTTACGTGAGTAATTTCTATCTCCTATTAGGTTTGGATCCCACTAATCCTCATCGGATGTTTTGTGGTGGTGCTATTGTGGACTTATTGCGAGCCTTATCAAGCCCCCAGCTGGTCCGAGAACAACCTAAGTCGAGGAGCAAGAGATTGGGAGAAAGATTTATGGAAAACGAAGGAGAACATGTGGCTGTACCTAGCTCGAGTACTGAATATGACAGACTTTTGCCTAAAAAATGTATATACCAGCAATGTCCTGGAAACTTGTTTGGTCGCTGTACCAACTCCTGTTGCAGTATGGACTCAACTGTTACGCATACAGTTAAATGATACAGAATTAACGGACAATGATTTACTTATGCATGCGGACTGGATAAGTCCTTATTACGCTTGTTTAAACTGCCCCACTTACAGTGATTTAGAAGACAATATGATCAAAATATCAACTGGGGCTATAACTGATGCAGAATTATGCTTTGAATTTACATGTGACAAAACACACATTCCAGCTTGTAATAAATTTTTTCAGCACACCCCTGCACAACCACCAGAACAAACACCAGAACACACTGATGAGCAGGGACAAAACGCTGAACAAAATGAATCCACAGATGCACACACCGCACCAAAGGCAGTGGTACAGAAAAGTTTTCCAAAAATTTGTGATAGAACTGACCAGGATTGTCACCCTCTAAGAGCCGGACGGCGAATGCAGTGTAACAGAACAATGATTGTCCCATCATTAGACTCACATGTACCCCTGCCCCCAGGTTGGGTTTTAGCTTGTAGCAATAACAGTTATACTTATTTACCTGCCAATGTGACCGGAGGTCTATGTGCATTATCCCGGTTAACCTTAACTATGGTCCCTCCACCACCTGAGCATGCCTTACGTATATCACCTGAGCATGTTCTGAGAAAGAGAGACACTATACAACTGCCCGAAGACTGTTATTATGATGTAACCCTCCTGTCAGCAGCAGAGTATATAAGTCTGGCTGTATCACTACTAGGAGTGCCCGGCCTAGCTGTAAATAATCAAAGAACACTAGCACACATGGCTTGCTTTATGATAAGAAATATAAATATCACTAGTGCTATTATAGAGGATATTTTGCTAGATTTACATTCATATAAGAAGGCTATATTACAAAATAGAGCCGCTATAGATTACCTGTTACTCAAACACGGTCACGGATGTGAAAGTTTTGCAGGACTGTGTTGCTTTAATTTATCTGATCATTCAGAAGATGTTCATGGTAAATTACAGCAACTGCATGAAATGATTACCCATATAAAACAAGATGTAAATCAAGGGTGGTGGGATTGGCTATTAGCCTTCCTACCAGATTTTGGATATCTCCGACAAATTGTCGGAATTATAATTTGCATAATAGCTCTCTTAATTATAAGTTGCTGTTGTCTCCAATGCATTCCATCCTTATGTGCTATGTTCAAACCCACTAAGCGCCAGCATATAAAGGTAGCTTATGGTGTGTATAAGGTGACCTGACCTGTCTAGGGTGGAATGTAATGGAAAACCAAAATGGAGTCGAAGATACAATGCTCTATAAAGACAGTTCATGTAACCTTATTTCAACTATGAATGAACCCAGTTGCAACATAGCTTATCCTCATTTGACACTGTTATATATCACATATTTCTTGTATGCGTCCAACTCCTGGGATGCTTTCCAGTGGAAATTGGCCACTTCCATGGGAAACTATACCATTAGGAGGATGATGAGAAACACATGTGCATACATATGTTTTTCCACATAGTTTGGTGACGCAGACATAGGGTATAAAAACTTGGGACTATCACCTAGCGGCAGAATATAGGATAGAACAGAAGAGAATACAATAGACTTACAGAATAGAATTGAAAGCTAGCTATATACCGTTGCAGTTTGTATCTCTGTGGGACGCCTGGAGAACAAACTTGATGTTACCTGTCAATACCTGTCATTCTACTGCTTGGTGATAGTCCGTGAAGATCCCTACATGCCGGAAGGTCATCAATGATGCTGGACAGTGTTGTAAGTTGATAAAGCCCGTGAAGATTTGTGTGCCGGAGCTCATCAATGAAAGTTGACAGTGTTGTGAGTATTACATTTTATTTAACTCTTTATGTACTTTTGTATTGCAATAAACCTTTTAAATATTGTTGATTGTGTAATTTTTCTTGTTCTATAACACGAAATCCAAAGAACCTGTCACTCTTTGCAACACAAGCACTGATAAATATCTATCTTTATCGATACCACCAGTAATAACGTAAGCAAAGAAAGTTTTACAGGTGGATTATACCGATGCTAGACTCCTTGCATCAAGTATTATCCACTCTACTGTATAACCCTTTCTGTGTAAAATATAACATATGATGGAGATAGAGGTTAGATACTAAGATGCCCCACTATCACTTTAGCCTTTGATGCCAATATGCCCTGCCACATGTCATCATAAAGGTCTCTTATGTGTAACACCCATTTTGGTCATTTTATAGGTACATTTTGTAAATAGTAGCAATGTAAGGAGGTAATCCTCCCCAGTGTTTCCTTCACTGACCACCATGTCCACAACCAGATTATTCACAATTTCTTGTTTCGCTCTGGCAAAACACTGGACCAATATGGCAAAACTGAGCTGAAGGAATTCATAAGAACAAGCATGTGGTATAAAGGATTTCCTATTGCACGGTTTAAGCACTGAGTGATGGTCATAAGAATTCCTTTTTCCTTAGTATTGTATAGTCATCAATCTTAAGAAGATTTTTACTAAATCTTTTTCCCACTTTTTCATTAACGTTGTTGGCAACAGCCAGGATTCTTGTAATTACGTTTCTAAGGTCTGAACTTTCACTACAATCAAACTTGATCTTTGTATAAACCGGTTGTATTAAGGGTGCAGAAAAACTCAACTTCAGAGTTTGTGTTGGTAACTCATTCTAGGAGTGTTTATACCGCTAGCCAAAAATCCTCCCATTCACAATAAACAAGGATGAAATATATACATGTATAGGTAACTGAATCAAAAGTGCATTAACAACTTAATTCAGGATCTGGATACAGACCAAAGTAAAATGTATGCAAGTATGCCGGACTTTAAGACAAGGAGTCAGTAAGTGCTAAAGGAAATCTGCCAGCAGTAGCAAGGATTGCAAACGGAGCCCACTTACATGCTGGTGTGTGCACCCTCCAGCAGGATCCAATCTTCATTTAGCTTTTTATTACCTTGTTTATAAAAAAATAAGGCTTTACAATTATGCAAATGAGCCTGAGGGGCTCTTGGCTCCATTAACAGCTATTAAGCCCAGAGCCCTAATTTGCATAATTTTAATAACCATTTTGTTAATAAGGGCATAAAATACATGATCCTGGAGGTAGATGTCCTTTAAAGTGTCAGAAATCAGCGAACAATGTCCCCACTTTTCTATTTGGTTTGTGTTTAAATACAGTAAAATCTTAACCCCTTATCCCCAACTGACCTAATAGCAAGGCAACTTCCCACAAACGTCAGTACTACTATGTCTGCGGTATGGCACTGGCTGACAACCGTCCGTAAAGATAGAGGTATGTGCCCCAAAACACTACCAAAAAAAATACTTCTCCCATAATAATAAGCCCTCAACTAGGTTTGTCACCCAAAATAAGTAAATAAATAAATAAATAATACCTCTGAAATTTCCTCCAATTTAGGTTCTAGGTAAATCCAAAAAAAAAAAAAAAAAACAGCATATAAATGAGTGATTGACATAATCAGAGTGACCAGCCCAAAATAAATGCTAGAAAAATCAAACAAGAATTTATGATTATTTCCTCCAGCAGGTATTAAAATCATTGGGTTACCTTTTTTAAAATATTCATGGTGATCTTTCACTCCTGTCCACTCCCTGTACGAATATATAGATTGGGGGTCACTATATAAAAGTGTCAGGGCCTCATTAGAGGTGCTACCAGTGGGAAGAGAGGTCACAGCTACTAATAAGATTATCATTTGTCTAGCTCAGGGGTCAGGAACCTTTTTGGCTGAGAGAGCCATGAACGCCATATATTTTAAAATGTTATTCCATAAGAGCCGTACCACATGCATATGCCCCCCAGTAGATAGGTAGTCCCCGTGTCACGGGTGCCCTTGTGATCTACGTCTCGGATTGCTGGCACATCTGTGCCCCTCTCCATGGCAGCGGCCCTTTCCGAGCTCACTCAATTAAACACTTTCCGGCTCCCATCCCAGGCTGGCCAGCGCGCGTGCCCCGGTACTCACAGATTTAAAGGGCCAGTATGCCGCTAATTGGCGCTGCCCACTTCCCGCGTTCCTATAAAGACCAGTGGCTCCCAGCATTCCTCGACAGATCTTAGTGCTTCATGCCTATGAGGAAGCTTTCCACAGTGTTTCCTTCCCAAGTGTTGACCTCCTGTTGTGACCCCGGACCTGTTCCTGATTCTGTTCCTGAGCTGCCAGCCCTGACCTCTCGCTCCGTCCCGGACCACACATCATTGCCGCCTGCCTTGAACGTCTGCCTGTTCCTGACCACGAAACTGCCTAGTGATCCTGTACTTCAACCTTGGCTGCCACTGTCGAACCTGTGGAACAACCTGGTGGTACCACGCTGCAGCAAGACCATACTGCTTTGCAGCAGGCTCAGGTGAAGACTGGGTACCACTTGCATTCCGGTCCAAGGTGTCTGCTTACATCATCATCCGTGATGATCCAGGGGGTTCACTACTCCAAATCCTTACACCCACCACATGCCTCCCAATAGATAGGTAGTCCCAGCTCATAGCCACAGCACATGTCCCCCAAGTAAATAGGTAGGCACGGCACATGCCCCCAAGTTAATTGGTAGCCACCGCACATGCTTGCCAGAAGATAGGAAGTCACAGAACATGCCTACCAGTATATAGGTAGCCCCATCACTTACCAGCGCTCCCTGCAACCAGATCCTCAACGCTCTCACGCTCTTCTCTTTGACCCAGGCTTAGACAATGGCGGTGATAGCACCTGGGTCATATAAAGGACGTAGGCAGCGGTGACATCGCTGCCTGTGTCCAGTGATCAGTCTAAGAGACACACAGGAGCCATCACTATTAATTAAAGATCTGTCTGAGAGCCAGATGCAGCCAACAAAAGAGCCATATCTGGCTCCCGAGCCATAGGTTCCCTACCCCTGGTCTAGCTGATAGCTAAAGGTCTCAGGTTTCGGTGTGCTGCACCATTATGGCCGCTAACTCACATGCGAATGCCGCGGTCATGAGTGTATGTAGATCGGTTGGGAGCCTGGAAGAGGCTCCTAGGTCTGCCAGAGGCAGTATATTCACATAATGCAAGACAAATGTATTGCAATATATAAGTGATCATACGCACTAGCATGCCAGGCCTAAAATATTATAACAAAAATATATTTAAAGAATTATAAAAAGGCAAAAGTTCAAATCATTACCTTTTCTCTAAAATGCATATATAAATAAAATCAACAAAATTGTGAGAAATCCATGAGTGTCCAATCTATCATATTATAAAAATAATCATCCCACACAGTGAACGCTGTACTGGAGAAAAAAAAAATTAAAATTGACACTCTTGTCACCATAAAAAGTGATGTAAAAGTGGCACAGTTCTCAAAATGGTAAAAAAAAGAATATTTAAAGGGATATTCTCATCTGGGCACTGACATTTAATTTAACCCCTTCCCGACGACGCGTGCTGAGCCCTCTCCATAGCCGGTAAGTCTTTGCAGCAAAGGCTTACAATAGCACCGATCGCGGGTGTTTTCATGGCGATCGCCGCCGGCAGTGCTGCCGGAGGCTTCAAAAAGATGGCGCCACCATCTTGCCGCGGATCTTCGCTCCCCGATGACGTCACGGGAAGTGGTGATCCGTTGCCATGACAGCTTCGGACACCACGAAGGCCCGAAGCTGTCTCGTTTTAACCCATTCATTACAATGTGCTATCACAAAAATCCCCATATACTGCTATATTGCAGTATGGCAGTATATGGTAGGATCGATCAGACAACCTAGGGTTAAAGTACCCTAGGGAGTCTGAAAAATAGTAAAAGTAAAAAAAAAGTTAAAAAAAAAATTATAATAAAAAAACCTAAAAATTCAAATCACCCCCCTTTCCCTAGAACTGATATTAATAGTAATAAACAGTAAAAATCATAAACACATTAGGTATCGCCGCGTCCAAAAATGTCCGATCTATCAAAATATAATAACGGTTTTTCACTGCGTTTAACCCCGTAACAGAAAATAGCGTCCAAAGTAAAAAATGACATTTTTTTGCCATTTTGGAAAAAATATAAAAAAATTTATAAAAAATGATCAAAAGGTCGCACAGTCCTAAAAATTATAGCAATGAAAATGCCATCAAAAGTCGCAAAAAATGACACCACCCACAGCTCCATACACCAAAGTATGAAAAAGTTATTGCCTCCAGAAGATGACAAAATTAAAAAAAAAAATTTTGTACAGGAGGTTTTAATTTTTTTCAATGTATGAAAACATTATAAAACATATACAAATTTGGTATCCACGTAATCGTAGCAACCCAAAGAATAAAGTAGACATGTCATTTGGGGCACACAGTGAAAGCTGCAAAATCCAAGCCCACAAGAAAACGTTGCAAATGTTTTTTTTCACCATTTTCACTGCATTTGGAATTTTTTTCCCGCTTCCCAGTACGCGCCATGGAATATTAAATACCGTCACTACGAAGTGCAATTTGTTACCCAGAAAATAAGCCATAACAGAGCTCTTTATGTGGAAAAATAAAAAAGTTATAGATTTTTGAAGGTGGGGAGTGAAAAATGGAAGTGAAAAAAACTAAAAAAAGGCCAAGTCGTTAAGGGGTTAATTCATTTGAAATATACATACATTTTTTTTAAATTATGTCCAACTGAAGAAATGTATCTGTGTGAAGATAAATGTAGTCATACGAGATTTTTTGTCTTTGGATACTACCACCGCTGCTGAAGTGATTACACATAGAAACAAAATTGTTGTTACATATGAAATGGCTGCAAGTTACTGCATGCCCACATCGGACATGTGGTAATGAGCGCTGAATCCAGATGGTCAGGCAGGGCTTAATAGCGCATATGTGGCCACTACTGGCAGAGTGTGGGGGTGGTCATATCCAAGGACAGCTATCTTGGGACCATATAACTACGATAATACTTTTTTTTTTTACAATAACATGCATTTGAAGAAATATATATATGGTAGATGAATTAAATTAAATGTGAATGCCCAAATGGGAAGCCACTTTATGCCCATCCTGCAAAAAATGACACAAACAGCTCCTTACCCTGAAGTATGAAGTTACAGGTGGAATAGAGCGATGCAAAGTTTTGAATTTTTTTTTGTACTGGTTAAAGGTAACAAGAGACATAAGCAAGCTATAGATTTGCGATCGTATACACCGCAGAGTGAAAGTTGTAAAAGCATGGCACATAACAATATGGCGCAGCTGCTTTTTTTTTGCCAATTCCACCACATTTGGAATTCTTTTTTCAGCTTCCCAGTATATGACACATTAATTAAAAGGGAAACAGGGAAAGAAGGAAAGGTGTGAGTGTAATTAATACTTCACTTTTACTAGATCCTAATTAAAAATGGGGAACGTAACCCCTAACTGTTTGAGGGACTGTTAAGCAGTGTTTTCCGCGATAAAATTAAGTCACCACTGTAAAATACGTATATTCTCATGTTGGGACAAAAGGCTAAGCTAATATGTCCCCAAAAAATAATTTTAAGATATTTAATATTGTTAGCTTGCCAAGAGACATAAGCAAACTATAGATTTTTCATTGTATGGACCGCAGAATGAAAGTTGTAAAAGCACGGTACATTACAATATGGCGCAACTGCCAATTCCACCACTTTTAAAAAATTTTTCCAGTTTCCCAGTACATGACACAGAATATTAAATAGATCCACCAAGAACTACAATTCATCCCACAGATAACAAGCTCTCATGTGATTTTATAAAATAAAATTATGGAGTATAGTGAGGATAAAAGGAGGCACCTGGTCCTGAAGGGTTAAATTATTTACTTGACAGTTTTTCAGTATTCTCACTCTTCTAGTTTCTGTAGTGGGAGCCGCACAGTCACATATAGAGTATGATGTGCATTGTATTATTGCAGTGTAAAAGCAATAACACATTGGACATAGTAAAACCTGCACATTGTGCAGAGCTGCACAGACTCCACTTGTCTCTTATCTTGTATGTTGCTACGGCAGCTGTTGCCCTAAATCTGGCAGCTCCATGGCGGACAATGGAACAATGACATGACACAGTGTGAGGGGAGGAGGAGGAGGAGGGGAGCCATCTGTGTCCTGGGCCGCACTATTCCAGCCTTTACAGTAGGCGCGCGCCCCGGTGCCCGGCTACTACCTGCATTACAGTAATCACCTGGATGACGTAGTGCTGGAGTTACAGCAGCAGAGGCAGCAGCACGAGCCGGCCCGGGAGACCCCGGCACTAGGCTGCAGCCGCAGGTTCACCTCCCCCCGGAGCCAGCAGCACATTGTATGACGGGCATGCAGGGGCAATAACAGGATCCAGGCACTTGGAATGGCACTGACCGGGAAGAGACGGGGCAGCAGGGCACTAGGAGAGGGCACGGGGCTGCGATGCACACGGGTCTCCGGAGATGGACAGCTCCTCTAAACACATGAAGCCGCTGTCCCCCGCAGTTCTCAAAACTTGTTGATCGTCCTTGTAAGTTGTATGGAGTGTACCAGCCCGGAGCGGACATAGATATCCCCAGTGTGTGATCTGAACGCTCCCCGCCCCGACTACACAGGACACTTGGATGAAGTTTATGGGGGATATCAGCTTTACTGGAGATGTTAAGGAAGGAGTTACCTCTACCAGAGGGCTGGGAAGAAGCCAGGGATGTGGATGGAAAAGTATATTATATTGATCACACCAACAAGACCACCAGCTGGATAGACCCCCGAGACAGGTAAGAGGAAGCACTGGATTGAGAGGACTCCTCTGCCCTGGATCCTGGGAATGCTGTATCTCTAGGCACTGGTTCCCTCAGATCAAGACATGTAAACACCTGTCATCCCCCTGTACATCTGACCCTGCATGTATACAGACACCTGCCTACCACCCCATCCTCAGTATTCAGACACCTGCCCCCCCACGTATACTAACTATGTAGACACCTGCCCCCCACGTATACTAGCTATGTAGACACTTGCCCCCCCCCCACCACGTATACTAGCTATGTAGACACCTGCCCCCCACTTATACTAGCTATGTAGACACCTGTCCCTTTTTGAGCCTGCACATATGTACCTCTCTACCCTCTTCCACCTCCTTATCCAAGGTTTGTAAAACACTTTCCCCCTATGTTTTTAGACAACTTTGTCCTGATCCTAAATAAATAGAGAAATGTGTTCCCCTAATCTTGTATCTCTGGGCACCTGTACCCTCACTCCTGTATGAATGTAGACATCTCTATGAGTTTATATGTAAATTTAGACTCCTGTACATATAGAGACAGGTTGTCCTAATAAATGCTGGACTGGGGTTCCTTAGGCTCACCAGAGAAAATTACTATGGGGGCCAACTTTTATTCTTATCCCCAGGAAATGGACTCTAGCAGCCTCCAAATTTGGTTGTTTCCTGGGTTTTGCAGGGGTTTATTGTTGGGTTGAACCAGGACCCACCGGAGGATTGTCTGGTACTCTGGTGGGCCAGTCCGACACTGGGTCTAATACAGCTCTGGCGAGTTAGGTTACAGTGTTGGGGTTCATTCATACGGCCGTTTGGGGGGACGTACATTAGGCGGCCCAGCAATATGGCAATGGCCGTCCGACGGTGGTATACTGGGAAAAGATAGAGCCGCTGTTTCTTATAGAGGGGTCACCTCCTCCTACTCCTCCTCCTCCTCTCCAGCGCACGGCGGGCATGCCGCCTGTGAGTGCACCCTTATGTTGTATACTCCTGGAAGCTTTTGAACCCATTGTCACGGATTCTACCATGTCCACATGTATGTAAGATCCCATCCCCCTGATACTATTACAGCTCTGGTGTGCTACTGTAACCTAGCACCTTGTCATTAATATTCTATTGATTTCCTAAGGTTATTACACTTATAGTCATTGATTCTGCAGTGTTTTGTACCTATATGACCATGTTTTGGTTACAAATGATATAGTGTACTTTAGTAATAAGATAAGCCATTCTTGTGACCGCTTTATTCCATATGGTGTCCAGTATATTACTACAAAGAGCAGTATTGGGTAGTCTTAGGGGCACATGTATCGTTGTTTTTTCTGCTGCCTCTATTCAAAGTTATCTGCTGTCTGCTCGCTTGTGTGTGGTTATGTATCTTAGTCTGAGATACGCAAGAATGCGTTTTTTTTTTTTTGTGGTGTGTGTTTGTTATTTTTTTGCAACATTTTAAAGATGATTTTAAAATATGTATGGAAGCAAGTATGGATCTGTTTCTACTTCGATTTACACCTAAAAAGTCTCTAATTTGCTAAAAAATTGGAGGTTAAGGAGGTGCAAAACATCTGACTTGTAAAGATACATTAGGAACAGACTCACGGACAGGCGAACTTCTTAAGACCTTGGTGTTGGCACAAATTTTTATTTTTTTAATGGTGCAGAAAGTTTGCAAAAAGAAAAAAAATGTCATAATAAAGTTACTTGTCCTGCATAAAGTAACAACTGGTAGAGGGGTTTGGTCCTAGTTGCTGCAAACTTGAGAACCAGTTGCATAGAATGTGAAGTATTCTGAAAGCGCCGAGTCCAACCCACAATAATTCGTTACATACCTTCAATATCAAGTAATGGTCATCAATATATTTATCAGTAATGACACATTGTATGTATAAAGATAGAACCAATTGATTACATATAGCCCCGCTAATCCTTCAGGGTCCTTATACAGGCGGTCACCTACTTAAGAACACTCGACTTATATACGACCCCTAGTTACAAACGGACCTCTGGATATTGATAATTTATTGTACTTTAGCCCTAGGCTACAATAAACATCTATAACAGTTATCACAGGTGTCTGTAATGAAGATTTATTGTTAATCCTGGTTCTTATGACAACCCAACATTTTTAAAATCCAATTGTCAAAGAGACCAAAAAAATTTGTCTGGATCTACAATTATAAAGTATACGGTTCCGACTTACATACAAATTCAACTTAGGAACAAATCTACAGACCCTATCTTGTATGTAACCCGGGGACTGCCTGTTCATGTGTTATTTCTATCCATGTTTGTAGAAGTGACAGCAATGACCAAATACTACATCAAGTTGAATGCAAAGACACTCATTTTAAGCATATGTATAAAGTCTCTAATTTTGCTGACCCATAAGTAATTTTAGTATTTTTTACTTAAAATGTTTCCTTTGTCGTACTATTTTCCTGGCTTCACAATATGTAGGGCTGCTTATAAAAAGGTTGTAATATATATTACCTCTTTCATTCCCCATTTTCCCCTCTGGCAATATCCCTACAGGAACATGTATAGCCTGCGGCCACATTACTTTATGCGGCTTTCTGGTGTTAACAGCAGCAAATATCCAATATCAGGGGTTGGACAAACTGTGTTGGTGCCCGGGGCATCTCTTCTGTATACGTCTGATAGTTGTCAGAATGACATTTACTGGTGTCCTGTCACATTGGAGCAAAGCTCTTATTGTCTCTCAGCACCTACAGCATAAGCAACAAAAACTTTTACATTTCTTGTTCAGTAATGTTAGTAATCTCTTTGTACTGGCATCCAGTATGGCCACCTACCTACACCTACTCTGGCCCTGCTGGATTAGTCATTTTATTATATCCCGATAGGTGATGGTTTATCGCTTGAAAACGCAAATGAACGTCAATTCAATTCTGTGTTCCTGTGACTATGACAGAGAATGGAGGCATAAAGACGACTCTTTTGGTCTCCACTGGCAAAATGGAAGTCCATTGTTACTTTCCTGTTGCAGCTTACTAGGCCACAGCTTACTGTGCACTTTCTTCAAGAGCTCAGTTTGGATCTTACAGTATGTACACTCCCACTCCTCCTCTGCGATGCCATGGTATAAAAGATAAAAGAGGAACCTACCGTACATACTCGAGTATAAGCCGAGGTACCCAATTTTAACACAAAAAACTGGGAAAACCTATTGACTCAAGTATAAGCCGAGCGCGGGAAATGTATTGGTCACAGCCTCCCAGCATGTAGCCTGCCAGCCCCCTGTAGTATACAGCCTGCCAGCCCCCTGTAGTATACAGCCTGCCAGCCCCCTGTAGTATACAGCCTGCCAGCCCCCTGTAGTATACAGCCTGCCAGCCCCCTGTAGTATACAGCCTGCCAGCCCCCTGTAGTATACAGCCTGCCAGCCCCCTGTAGTATACAGCCTGCCTCCGATGCCACCTCAGGTCCTTTTGTTCTCTTCCGCTCCTCTTCGGGACGTTCAGCTTCTTTTTGGGTCTTCATGCTCGGCCGGCACACAAAGTTACATCAGCCGCTTGCCAACGTAATCTTTTGTGAGCCTCCATCATCGAGAGGGGATCCGAAGTGGAGCAGAACTTCCCGAACAGGAGCGGAAGAACCCGAAGAGGATTCAAAGGACCCGAGGTGGCACTGGAGCATCGGACGCAGAAGAGGACCTACAGGGAACGTCGGAAAGGTGAGTACAGTGTTAATTTTATTTTTAAAAGACTCGAGTATAAGTAGAGATAGGGTTTTTCAGCACAAATTTTGTACTGAAAAACTCGGTTTATACTTGAGTATATATAGTAATTTATCTCGGCACTGCTAGAATGACCAGGAAAACAGGACTCTGGAGGTAGATTCCTGGGGGCACATTTATTATTGTTTTGATTTGGCTTTTTTTTCCCCATTTCTGTTTTTGCGCCATTTTGTGGCATGTGCACTTTTGTGATTTGTTTTTCTGCTAATACACAAAGCAGGTTATGTATCTTTATTCAGGGCATTTGTGTTTATTTTATTTTGCATTTTATGGGTATTTGACTTGTTTCATTTATCTTAGAAGTTCTTATATCAGGCATTTTTGTCTGTTTTTTCTCTCTTTTTTATTTAAAGGAAATCTACCCTTTGCTTTTATACATTATGAACCAAAACATACCTTGAGAATGTTGTAGCTACATTGATGCAGGACCATATCTTGTTTAATCACTGAATTGAGTGCTTTTGCTAAAAAAAAAAAACAGTATAAAATTATGAGGCTCTGTCCCTCTTGTGGCTGCCCTGGCGCTTCTCCTCTTTTGCTAATTATGCACTGCTTCAGAGAACGCTGTATTCATGGTGTTGTCCCTGACAGGCAGAAGTAATCAATCGCTGCACCATCCCCCAGTTGCTGTGTATGAGTCATCCAGCTCAGGAAGCTCTGTACAATGCGTTTATGAATGGCAGATTTCATGTGCGGCTACTCCACACCCCAGTAGCCTCTTTGACCCTCCTAGCAGATGTCTTCGGCGCGCAGCTGCAAGGAGCTGTCCACCCTCATCCGCGAAGCCTGCCATCTGCGCAGAACTGCAGGCTTCAGAGCAGTGACCGCACAGACGCGGGCCTGCTGTTCTGCCCATGCGTGGACGAGGGCACGCTGCTACGTGGATCTGGTAGAGGAGTCAAAGAGGATACTGGGGCGTGGAGTAGCCACGCCGTGTAGCCTCAGCGCCGGCTACTCCACGCCCCAGTAGCCTCTTTAGAAAATCTGCATATTAGGGAAATTAAAGTTATTAAAAGATTGCGGGGATGTGAGGATTAGCCCTTAAAAGGGCTATCTTCACGTCCTATAGATGTACATACCACTCAATCTACCTTTATAGGTAGATCCGTGGTGGTAGGTTTCCTTTAAGACTAGTCTCCATCAGTTCCTGTATTCTTTCCTCTGCCCCTCAGCTGAATAAAAGGCATCTTCATGGTTTTACTGTACGTATTAGTGATACTACATGATGTTACAGGTTTGACCATTCATGGAGCAGGGAAAGGTATTACAGTTTTGTCCTAGTTAAACTCTGTTTAAGTGATATGACAGTGATGGCCTTTGATTAATCTCTATAGTGTAAAATCAGAATACAAGCGGTCCCCTACTTAAGGACACCCGACTTACAGACAACCCATAGTTACAGGCAGACCCCTCTGACCTTTGGTGAAGCTTTCTGAATGCTTTACTATATTCCCAGACTGCAATAATCAGTTGTAATGTGTCGGTAATGAAGATTTATTGATAATCCTTGGTCCCATTACAGCAAAAAATGTTTAAACTCCAATTGTCACTGGGGCCAAAAAATTTTTTGTCTGGATCTACAATTATAAAATATACAGTTTCGACTTACATAAAAATTCAACTTAAGAACAAACCTCCGGACCCCATCTTGTACGTAACCCCGGGAATGCCTGTACTCCGATAAGAAATAACCAGTAAATACTTGGTGGCATGACATGAGCCATTATTACTTGGACTTTAAAGAAGTTTATTTGGGACTAGGAAAACAGGACTACTTATCCCTAATAACTATATTATCCCTGTTGATGAGGCTCTGAGTCACAATAATGAAACTAAGCTGCAGTACCAAACACATCCAGTAGACAGGTGTGGTGCAGTTTCTGCAGAAAACCCTCATTATTAGTAGATCGTTTCTGGTCTGATTCAAGTGCAGAAGCAGCAATGACCGAGAGAATGTAAAATGCATGCTGCCCCTTAGTTTTTATACTACTATCCCTAGGCATAACAGTAGGTATATAGGTTTATATCCCTGATGTATGGATTCTAACTTGTGAATGACTGCATGCGCTGTACATATTATGTCAGCAGTTTAACCATCCGTGTGCTGCAGTGTTCTAAATGGTTAACAATAGATAGACTAATATTAATAGCATTCTTTGTATTGTTGCACATTTTAAGAATTTTCTAAGTAGAATAGGAAGGCTGTGTACCTGCATATTAGAGCTGTAGTATCTTACTGGCCTGACAATAGACCTTATCAGTATTCATGTGGCAGGATCTGACTTCTTTCAGTCTGCTATGTGCAAAGAATCAGAGGCACTAAGCAGAGTTCATAGGGCAGCATTACATAGTCACATAGTACATCCGGCAGTATGGAATAACACGCAGGTTACTGAAACACAACAGTAAAAGATTTTCTTACTGCAGTAACAATCAGTTGCCTGAATATGCAGCATTAGGCCTCCCTGCTTTTGAATGCGTGTTAAAGGAAATCTACCATCAGAATGATGGATTATATCAGGATCTTCTCTTTTTTTTTTAACTTCTTATGCCCCGATTTTTAAGAAAATATGCTTTAAAAAATATGCAAATAAGCCTGAGGGGCTCCAGGCTCCATTAACTTCTATGGAGCATGAAGCCCCCTTAGGTTCATTTTGAAGCCTTTTTTCTTAAAAACAAAGGCATAAAAAGCTTAAAGAGGGATCCTAACAAAGGGGGCACATACCAGCATGTAAGTCTACTCCGTTTATAATCCATAATCCTGATGGTAGATGTCCTTTAACCATTGCTTCAACCAGTAGCCCAAATCCTTAAGTATTTCTATGGACTAACACATTACCGTTCTTCCAACGGCCCTGTGTATGAGCCAACAGCCCAAGCTAAAAAACTCATAACAGGTCCTATTCAGTCTTTCTTCCCATCATCGGTGTCCAAGCGGACCCCTACAATACATAGGTTGCAGTCATCAGATCAGAGGTCTGTGGTTTTAAGGCCCATAAAAAGCACACTTTCTTTTCTGGTTCTGTTCCAAGCTTATTTTATTTTGGAAATGAAAGCATACTGTGCTGATTTGCCATTTAGTAGGGAGCCATGTGTCTCTGGTGAGAACATATCTATACAGATGAGGGCCCACATGTACTTGCACCACAACAGCCAGAGGACTCTTGGCACCAATCAGTTCAGGCAAATATACAACGGATTTGTGCCAAATGCAGATTTGTGCACCTTACTGAACGTTGTGGTTTTGTCCTGTCCTGTCAGACATTTTCTTAACCATCGGGGCACATTAAATAACAACAGTGCAACCTGCACCAAATTAAGTTTGCCTTTGTAAAGTGCAGGTTCGCCAGATTCAGGATTTCTGACGCCTGTTCTTCATGAATCTGGTGCCCCCTGCACAGCTCCGACAGAGTGCACCTTTAACATTCGGTCAGACTTTGCACCAGAACGTCCCCTAATTTGGTGACACAAATGTGGCACAACTACTTCTTTAAAAGAACGTGCAAAGTCCAACAGAAAACTGGCGCACGGCCCTTACTAAATTTTCCCCAATATGTTTTCTGTTACAGGGTCAAAAGTATGGCAATTAGGAGTTGTCCAGTTTTCAAGGCTGCACACAGACGTGGGCAAAAATCTGATGTTAACGTCTACTCTCACAGCCGATATTCTTCAGCCTGGCATCCATTTTTCACAGATCCTCATAAACCATAATCTAAGAGTGATCTTGGAAAATCGGTTCTACACATCTCTACTTTGGTTCGGTCGCAGTATACATTAAAATGATGGCCTTGGGAAATTATCCATTAAAAAACATTTATGCATTTAGTGCAGCCACGTGCTGCCTGTTATAAAAATGGACAACACATAGGCCCAGATATGGTGCAGTGTGTGTAGTTTTAGCACTTTCATGTGAACATGGACAAAAAAAACTTTATATAAATATCCTTTTCTCTCTCTCATCTACACACGTATATATATATATTTCTGGACCAGAGACTCTCACTATTGCGTGCATTTGAGTGTGCCTCAGAATTTTGGTGAAAGTGACTGGTCTTTATGTGACTATATCAACATTAGCAAATGTGAGCTAGTACCCGTAAACATGGAGTCCAGTGGAGCATGCCAATTATATCCAAGGATCTGTTGTACAGAATCTGTTGAGTGTACTCCATGGTACTGCCCACTCAGTAAGTGTTTCGCATACATTAAGAGAAGAACAAATGCAAGTATAAAATCTGGAACAGTTGTAGAAAGAACCCTGTCAGTGAGGGCTCACAATCTATATGGGAGGGTAGATGGAGACACGAGGTGAGGGAGCACTGTTGTAGGCAATTCTAAACAGATGCATTTTAGGTTCCAGCACCAATGTTTGGAAGGTGGGGGACAGTATGAAACATTTTAGTAGAGAGTATGGTGGGTGTACGGAGAAGTCCTGGAGAAGGTTGTGAGAATAGCCAATAGTAATAGAACAAAACATCGGTTCTTGGGAGGATCAGAGATTACAGTAAATGTGGGATGGTATTGGCTGAGGAGTCCAGAGATATATTGGGGGGACAGGTTGTGGATGGCTTTGTAAGCAAATATTAGAAGCAACAAGAGAAATGGATTAGGTGGGAAGCAGAGTTAGAAATGCAGGAGCATTAGTTACCTGGAAGACCACAAAGAAAAATATTGCCCTAGTCCAAGTGGGTGATAATGAGGTCACTGACACGTAATAGAGGAATGATAAGATCTAAGCAATGCGAGGGCCGAAATGTGGAGCTTAATTGACAGACTCAAAGATAACCCCAAGACAGTGGGGGAGAGTGTGGAGTAATACATTGTGATCATTAGGTCTGATGGAAGGCATGCTTTTGGTGGACAAAATATTTAATGTTTTTTATATGGAATGGCATGTGGAGTAAATTTAGGGACCTTGCTTGAGGCCCTCTTATAGAATAGGGCTTTGAGAAAACAAAAATGCAATTTTGATATTTTAAAAGGTCTAATAGATAAGGGTCTTGCAAAGGACATCCTCATCTATGGGTTCATAACTCTTTATGAGGATTTCATCATCAGATAACCAGCATTTGTAAAAAGAGGAATGCAGTCAGTCAAATGGTAACCTTCTCATTGAAGGATCTATTTTCTGATCCTAGGGCAGTAGTGCTGGTGAACCCATGTGCCAGGGGTGGCATGTTCCTGGAACAGAGTTTGTCTGACAGAACTCAAGGAAAATGCAAATATGTTTTCCAAGGTGTTAATTGGAAAACAATACCTCCTTTTGCTACTTGGCAATCTCTCCTTAAGGAGAACGCCTACTGTCTGACAGAATTTAGGGCATCCTCCTGCAGTCCCAGGTATCCCAGGACGTGCCCCCTGGGTCTGCAGGAAGGGCGCAGACAGGGTCAGATTATCATTGGAGCTCCTGCTCCAGGCCCAACGATTCTTCCTGTTCAGGGAGCTTTGGAGGAAAGAAACAATGATAATCCGAATTTCCCCTTCTTCCTCTTCTTCTATCGTCGAAAAATTTGTGTAAGAGCAGGGAACAATAAGTTACAGATTAAATAGCTGCAAATAATATTAAAAGTAGAGTTCAAGTCCGCACAGCTTTGTGGAGGGGAGGGGGGGTGCAAAGCCCTCAAAGGTCCTGGCTTGGTGTTTACGCAGCTACAAACTGGAAGAAGCGAGCAGCACTCCAGAGATAGAATTCAAAAGGTGGTGATCTTTATTGGCAAGTGGCAACGTTTCGGTGTTGGACACCTGTTCAAGGCTTGAAAAGGTGTCCAACACCGAAACGTTGCCACTTGCCTCATAAAGATCACCAACTTTTGAATTCTACCTCTGAGTGCTGCTCGCTTCTTCCAATTGCAAATACATTAGCTATATTGCCACTAAAAATTTTTTTTTCCTAAAACAAAAATACTTTTGCCATGAATTTTATAATATACAAAGCACACGTTGCATTGCTGAACAATTTATGGGCAATTTGTAGCAGAATTTGGTAAGTAATATATTGGATGGTAGTATACAATTTTGTTTGTGAATATATCAAATTTTGTAAACTTTTTGCATCATCATTTACATGGCACTTTTTGTATAGTGAGAATTTATTACGGTATGTTGTTATTGTTGTACTGTTCTTGTGCACATTGCACATGTTTTAACCAGTATGTAAAGCAGCTTGTTTAATATTTTCTACACGTCAGAATTAAGCATCTGCTTTTTAGGTCTGAGGTGTTTACTATTATACGGTGTACAGAAAGAGAACTTTGTTAGTTGAATATGTGTAAAAGGGAAAGGCAAGCTTAGTTTATTGCTTGCCACTTCAGCCATAAATACTGTACTATCATATTGTTATTTTTACTGACACGGTTATGTAGTCAGCAAAGTATGGAATTGTAACTTCATTTTTTATTATTGTGAATGCACCACGCCTGACTGCATTTGTTAAAACCATATCACTATGAAATAGATATAATACAAAGTATTAATGTACGTGTACAAGGGACATATACAGTATATGGCATCTATCATACAGAAAATCCTGGACAAGTACAGTAGTAAAGTGGATTTAAACCATTGTCCGGATGCACATGATCCCATCCCACTGTCTGCATAGATTACACAGGGGGTGGGGGGGGGGGGAAGAGTCCTTGCATCAAAAAGACTCCCTATTTGCTTGCTGGGCCGCAGCTTTGGTACTGTAAGAACTGCTAGAGTACTGGCACTGCATAGTCCTTGTTTCATATTTCTGTATGATGCAGGGACTCCCATCCACTGTACTGTTTTCTGTCTCTGCGATCTTACCAGCATGCAGGTCCGATTCCACATACTGTGCACGTTCACGTGCGGCTGGCCTTACTATGGATTTACTTGTAGGGTGCACACAAAACCTGCAACCAACATGAACAATTTTGTGCAGTACTCGACATCAGCAATTTACCATAATAGCAAATCCACAGCACGGACAAAGCCATCATGTGATCATGTCTTAGTAGAACAGAAGTTGAATTTGCCTTTATGAAAGCTAGCGGTAGCATTGCAGTTCTTTATTTCTTGGTGGCACGCTGCCCGAGGAATGTGTTGGGCTGATAAATGGTTAACCAACTTGTTTTCTTTTTTATGGTCTGGATGAATGATTAGTCCAGCTCTGCTAAAGGATCTGTGCATTCTTGGCATAGTCTACAATGGTACGTGTACTTGTTGACCACAGGTTCAGTCTGCTGGGGGTATGGAATGAAATTCAGTGCGTTACCCACAGCGTTATGGTGGAAATGAGGCAAAAGTAATAAGTCATGTCAGCTTCTTTCCATCCGATGCTGATTCACAGGAAACAATGATTTTACTAAAGAAAAGGTATCTTGTTCCTCTTTCTAAAAATATCAATGCTTGACAACAAGAAATGGTGTCCTGTCCGCCCCATTCAGACTGTGGTGAGGCTTTCCAAATTGTTGCAATACACTGAATTATTCTATTGAAAAGGGTAATCAAACAACCATATGCCATATACATCAAGAACATGTCCACTGCAAAACCAAAATGCCATGTAACCTCATAGACATAACTTATCACAGCTGCCCCTATACAATTATATTCACAATTACCGTATTTTCCGGGCCATTAGGCGCACCGGAATATAAGGCGCAACAGTCCGATGCGCCTTATATATGTAATAATTCCATATATAAGGCGCATCGGACTATAAGGCGCAGTGTCGGGGGCGTGACGGAGGTCAGGGGGCGGAGCGGAGACCCGACGGGACGCGACGCCGAGAAGAGACGCGGAACGCGGGGAAGGTGAGGGGGAGGTGGAGAATGGAATACTTACATAGATCCCCGCTACCGGAGACAGCAGATCTCCAGCGGGAACTGCAGACCACGCGGCAGAAGTTGTTCGTGCCGCGTGGTCTGCAGTTCCCGCTGGAGATCTGCTGTCTCCGGTAGCGGGGACCTATGTAGTAGGGTCCGCTGCCCTCATATAGGGCGCACCGGACTATAAGGCGCACTTTGGATTTCCAAGGAAATCCAAGGCTTTTAAGTGCGCCTTATAGTCCGGAAAATACGGTAGCATATCCACTATTGTGGCTGGGAAATCTAGAGAGTATCCTTCCTGAAAAAAAGATTATTTGCCTGAGGGTGAAGACACACATGGCGTTTTTTTGGGCCGTTTTTGCTAAGTGCGTTTTCAGATCGTAAAAACCGCATGCGTTAAAAAACGCATCAGTTTTTTGAAAACGCATGCGGTTTTGTCTGTTTCCGAAATAGCGCAATGAAAAACTGACAAAAACGCATGCGTTTTTAACGATCTGAAAACGCACTTAGTAAAAACGTCCCAAAAACGCCATGTGTGTCTTCACCCTTAGGCCGTGGTCACACGTACCGCTAGGCGTCCTTCATAACGCGACGCTAGCGCCCCGGGTGGAGGTCCTCGGCCCGAACGCACCTGCGTTTCCAGGGAAACGCAGTGCGATTGTTAAGCCATCGCATGTGTTTCTCTGAAACGCATGTGCGTTCGGCCGAGACCCCCCCTGTGCGCTAGCGTCGCGTTATAACGACAAAGCCGCGCCTAACCGGGGCAAAAAGCGGACAAAGCCGCGCCTACCGGGGCAAAACAGACAAGCCCGCCTACCGGGGCAAAAAGCAGACAAAGCCGCGCCTACCGGGGCAAAAAGCAGACAAAGCCGCGCCTACCGGGGCAAAAAGCAGACAAAGCCGCGCCTACCGGGGCAAAAAGCAGACAAAGCCGCGCCTACCGGGGCAAAAGCAGACAAAGCCGCGCCTACCGGGGCAAAAAGCCAGACAAAGCCGCGCCTACCGGGCAAAAAGAGAACAAGCCCCCGCGCCTACCGGGGCAAAAAGCAGACAAAGCCGCGCCTACCGGGGCAAAAAGCAGACAAAGCCGCGCCTACCGGGGCAAAAAGCAGACAAAGCCGCGCCTACCGGGGCAAAAGCAGACAAAGCCGCTCCTCCGGGCAAAAAGCAGACAAAGCCCGCCTACCGGGCAAAAACAGACAAAGCCGCGCCTACCGGGGCAAAAGCAGACAAAGCCCGCCGCCTACCGGGCAAAAGCAGACAAAGCCGCGCCCTACCGGGCAAAAAAGCAGACAAAGCCGCGCCTACCGGGCAAAAAGCAACAAACCCGCCCTACCGGGCAAAAGCAGACAAAGCCGCGCCTACCGGGCAAAAAGCAGACAAAGCCGCGCCTACCGGGCAAAAAGCAGACAAGCCGCGCCTACCGGGGCAAAAGCAGACAAACCGCGCCTACCGGGGCAAAGCAACAAAGCCGCGCCTACCGGGGCAAAAAGCAACCAGCCCGCTACCGGCAAAAGCAGACAAAGCCGCGCCTACCGGGGGGCAAAAAGCAGACAAAGCCGGCCCTACCGGGGCAAAAAGCAACAAAGCCGCGCCTACCGGGGCAAAAGCAGACAAGCCGCGCCTACCGGGGCAAAAGCGTTTGCAAAGGCTGGTGACACATGTGGCGTTTGGAACCCGTTTTTGGCCCGTTTTAAAGCAGTCCGTTCAAAAATGCATGCGTTTTTTGAAAACGCATGTGTTTTTGTCTGTTTTTCCAAATTATCTTCATTAAAATCACTCAAAAAAACGCATGCATTTTCAAAAAATGCGGTTGCATTTTTTTAACGGACTGCTTAAAAACGGGTTCAAAACACGCCTTTGGCCGCATTTACATGTGTTAACAATGGGTTAACACGTGATAACTTGTGTTTTGTAAACAAATGTTAACAGTAATGTGATTATGCAAATCACCTCTACTCAGCTGTTGTAATGCGTTCCAAACAAAATGAAAACGCGGGTCAAAATGCAACTTGTGAACGCGCCCTCAAGAGTGTTATGAATTACAACTTGGCCCGTTTTTAAGCAATTTTTTTTTAAAACGCATCAGTTTTTGTCAGGTTTGGCCAATTATCTAAATGCAAACTGGTCAAAAATGGATGCATTTAAAAAAAAACTGCTTGAAAACCTGCCTAAAATGCGTTCAAAACGCCATGTGTGGCATCACCCTTGGCGGCTGTGTTAACTGATTCAAACCAGCCAGACGCATTGTAAACAGGCGAAAAAAATATAGTTTTTAAACTCAAATAAAAACTGCACCGTGGCACCGCACTATTACTGTAGATTCTACACACATTTGTGTCCACCACTTACTGCCACAATTACTAAGTCCGCGTTTATAGCGTAAAGACAACGCACAGAGCTTGGGGCCCCGGGCCGATTGCATACACATTTCCAGGGAGGCAAAATGGATCACACGTGTCTTGAGCTACGTTAAGACAAATACAATTCTTTGGCATTCATGTTAAACAGCAGCCACACAAGCCGTAAGTGAACAGAGTTTTAACACAAAACAATAAACTACAGTTTGAGCCATGTGAACCTTCCCTAGATTTGGACTTCCCAATTCTGTATTTGTACTTCCCAAACAACAACATATTCAAAGCAGAATTGACTTTGCACTAAGAAATAAATAATAAGTAATGCACAGATACCTGGTGTCCTACACAGCATGGGAAACACAGCAAACAGCTTCTTGGGAGTAATCATCCAATAACCAGGTGGACAAGGCCAAACCACTCTGGGCCTCAACGGGTGCTTAACTCTTTCATCACCTGGAAGGCCCCATTCACATGTAGCGTTTGAATAGCATTTTCAAAATGCTGCGGTGAGGAGCTTGACCCCATCAAAACATACTGGTAGGTTGATTAGATTGTGAGCCCCATGGGGACAGGGACTGATTTGGCAAAAACACTGTGTAGCGCCGTGTTATCTGTGTGCGCTACATGCTTTCGATAACGATCACCAGGAGTATAGAAAAGCAAGAATATACATTTCCATTATACATCTCCATTCCATTGTTTACATGCAAAACACGTGCTACTAGATACCGTTCACATGCTCTTCTGTTGACACACATATGCCCTCTGGACAAGCCCCTCCCCATTCCCAAACGCAAGTCAAACACAACATGTGAACGCAGCCTTAATTTTTTTTTTTAATTTACAGTGGAAATACTAAGTCCACCATTAATTCTTGTATATTGTAAACTTTGTAACTATATACATTGCATTCATCACTCAAAAAGGCCAGATACATAGAAACAGCGGGATTGTCGTTAATGATGGGATCTTCTATTTCATGTCTGCTTCAGATTTTAGACGCATCCTTTCTGCGAAGCTCATTATACTGATGCCATGCTGTGTGATGAGCCGGAGCTGAGCATTTCATTATATAACCAATGACTTTCTATAGAACTTCTTTTGTCGGTGTAAACTAGTAAACAGTGTCTATCACTGACCATGCACATTGCCTACGTATTCAGGTTCGGCAATTTTGTTTACATACATTTTTTTGAAACTAAGACATCAAAAAGTGTCATTTGCGTTTATCATGTCTCAGGATGGATTTACAGAAGATATTTTCTAGGTTTTTCAAAATGGCAGAAAGAAAGTTTTTCACAAAAATGTTTTTTTAAAAAAAAGTTTCATTGCTTTGACCTATGGTGACAACAGAATTTGTAGAAAAAAGGAGGCATTTGAACATGGACTTGCCTAAAGTGCTTCAACCTGCTGGATCCTCTTAAGGAAAGTTCTTATTTTAAAAACAGAAGAATGAAATGAAAAAATCATCCATTTTGACTCAATATGTGTAAAGTAACGTAGTTCTTTCTGTCACTTGCAGAGTTGCTTTTTTTATTAATATGTGACACTTCAGCAATTTTTTCCACTTCAAAAAATACTGCACTGTACATCTCACACACTGGTCTCTGCAATTTTAATTGGGCAGTCTTGGTAAATGGTGGGCATTCTGGTAGCCTCTTGGTGAGTTTCTACTGACTTGTACAATAGTTGGTTGCCTTAAGCTTATACACTGTAAGGCCGTGATCACAGATACCGCTAGGCGTCCGTTCATAACGAGACACTAGTGCGTAGGGGGTGGTAGGTGGCCCGATCGCACATGTGTTTCTCTGGAAACGCATGTGTGTTTGGGCCGAGGACCGCCCCCTGAACGGACGCCTAGCGGTACATGTGACCACGTCCTTAGCAATCTAAGGCCGGTTTCCCACGTGACGTTTTTGGTGCGTTTTTAAACGCATCCAAACTGCAAGTGGGAGGGGTTTTTTCCAAGACCCCTCACACTTGTATTTAAGATGTGTTTAAAAACGTGACAAAAACGGCACATGGGAAACCGGCCTCAATGTTGGTGTCTGATTAGAAAAGAGGTCGGCTTGGGCCGATCGCATATCCGTTTCCAGAGAAACGCATGTGATTTGGTAAACGATCGCATGTGTTTCCCGAGAAACGCATATGCAATCACCCCAAGCCCGCCCCCTTTTGGACATGAAATACGGATATTTTTTTTTTCTTTCTTTTTCAGTTGCATCCATGTGGTATCTGTTTTCAGGGACACTCAGTAAAGGTGTATTCCTATTGTGTCAAATTAATGTTATTGTTTGTATTATAAAAAATTGTACAATTTTCCCATATGCTTTCTATATAAATTCTGCATAGTTTTCTAGATCTCTGCTTGCTGTCATTCTATAGAAAGTTTCCAGGTGCAAGGCTCATTAGTATCATAGAGAGTAATCCGAGCCACATCATAGAGTGTTATATAACGAGCCTTGTGTGACCATGATCAGATTTCTGACCACTGGAAATAAGCAATAAAGCTTTCTATAGAAGGACAGCAAGCAGAGATCTATTAAACTGTGAGGAAATGATATGGAAAGTATATTGAAAAATTGTATAACTTTTCATTATCCAAACAATAACATTTATTTGATGAAATGAGGACGCCCCTTCAACTTTAACAATACAAAATGAGGAGTCTCCTGGCAGCAAGAATAAAACTTCATATTTTATTAAATTCTGTTAAAGTGGCATGCCCATCCAAATAGAATAATGTCTCTGATGTGCTTTGGAGGTGAAGTAGCTCTTGGTGTTGGCTAGGAGTGCTGACCTGACGGCTGAAACTAATCACCAACGTTAATCTATGTGGTCAGACAAGCCATTTTAATTGAATTTAACCTCTTAACGCTCAGCGTCCGATATATCGGACGCTGAGCGCAGTGACTTAGCGCTCAGCGTCCGATATATCGGACGCTGAGCTGATGCCGGTTCAGCTCAAGATCTGAGCCGAACCGGCATCGGGAAACACGGGGTGCCGGCTGTGACTGATAGCCGGCACCCCAGTGTAACACCCGCGATCGGAGTTGTCTCCGATCGCGGGTGCTTAACCCGTTAAATGCCGCGGTCAGCGCGACCGCGGCATCTAACATGTATCTGGGGGATCTTTCCCCCACGATCGGCCCCCCCGAACCGTTTTCGGGGTGCGCCGATCGTTGCTATAGTAACTCTGGGGTCCGATCTGGACCCCAGAGTTACCTGCAAGAATTGCCAGTAAGATGGCGTCTGTGACGTCATCTTACTGGCACAGTGCCAGCCTATGCAAGTGTATAGGCTAACACTGATAATACTCTGCAATACATGAGTATTGCAGAATATTATCATGAAGAAGCAATCAGATGATTGCTTCTTCATGTCCCATGGTATAAAAGTGAAAAAGTAAAAAAAAAAGTTATTCAATAAAAAAATAAAGTCATAAATCACTAAAAATGCCCCAAACCCCCAAAACATATAAAGAGACATATAACTCAAAAAAAAGTCTAAATCATAACACAAACCCCACATATATAGTATCACCGCGTCCGTAACAACCCGTAGAATAAAAGTAAATCATTATTGAACCCGCACGATAAACGCCGTAAAAAAAAACTGTTATAAACCCTCCAAAAATTATGATTTTTACCTTTTCAATCCCACAAAAAATGCTATAAAATGTGATCAAAAAACCATATGTACTGCGACATGATACTGGTGCAATGTACAACATGTCCCGCAAAAAACAAGCCATCAACCAGCTCCGTAGCCAAAAAAGTAACAAAGTTATGCTACTTGGAAGACGGCAATACATAAATGATAGATTTTTCCCCACATTAGGGTTTTGTTTGACAAATTTAGTAAAACGTAAGAAAATATATTCATGTCTGGTATCCCCGTAATCGTATCAACCCATAGAATAAAGATAACATGATTATTAGTCTATACGGTGAACACCAAAAAAAAAAAGAAGTAAAAAATCCAGTACAGAATTGATGCTTTTCTACTCCTGTCCTCAAAAAACGTTCCTAAATTTTCAACAATAGGTGATACAAACCCCAAAATGGTAACATTGGAAAAAGCATCTCATCCCGCAAAAAAAATGGCATCACATGGCCCCAATAACAAAAAAGCGAAAATTTTATAGCCTTCAAAAGGGGCCAATGAGGAAACTAAAATCCTGGCAGCTGCAGGGCGCTCCTTCCCTTCTGCACCTCGCTGTGCCCCCATAAAACAAGTCACAGCCACATGTGGGGGGTCTTTGTACTCAGGAGAAATTGCAGAACAAATTGTATGGTGGGTTTTCTCTTTTTATCTTTTGGAAATGTGTAAATTTTAGGGCTAAATGAACGTATAAGGGAACAATATGACCATTCTAAATTTCACCTCCATTTTGATTCAATTACTATGAAGATCTCAAGGGGTTAACAATCTTCGTAAAAGCGGTTTCTGATAGCTTGAGGGGTGCAGATTTGAAATTGGGTTGGTTATATGGGGGGTTTTGATGCTAAATATGTAAAATTTCATTCCAAACTGTATTTATCCCCAAAATAGTCAATTCTGAAAATCCGGAAAAGCGCTATTCTATTTGCAAGCCGCGTGCCATCAAAATAAATTATCCAGACATTTCAGAAATTATGAAAATGTAAAGTAGACAAATGGGAAATGTTATTCAGCAACTTATTTAGGTGGTAAATCTATCTGCCTGAAAACGCGGTGATTTTGAATTTCGAAAATGGCAAATTTTTCCAAAAATTTATCATATTTTCTTTTTTTTTGTAAATAAATGCAAAACTTATCTGCCAAAATTTACCACTAAAATGAAGTACAACATGTGGGGAAAAAACAATCTCAGAATCGCTTTGATAAGTAACAGTGTTCAAAAGTTATAACCGTATAAAGAGACGCAAGTCAGAATCCAAAAAATCGGGCTGAGCCTTAAGCTACAAAATGGCTGCGTCCTTAAGGGGTTAATAAAACAAAAGGTTTTAATCACGGTACTAAGAGAATCATTGTTTTGTAGTGGAATTACTTCCTGTGGTCCAAGTGGGCTCCTCCCACAGTCCAGCACAGGCCCTTCCCTTTGCTATGAGTCACTGCTGTAGCAGACTTCTGTTTAAATACTACAGCAGATACTAGTGGGTTTGTGGACCACAGTGTTCCAGGTTCAGCTACAATCCTGGAATATGAATACATCTTTTACCGTTCTGCTGCTATTAACAATCAATCCAGTAGAATGGTTACGTTTTGCATACGCAAATGTTATTAGCTATTTAATTGGGCAAATCTCTCTTTAGCTGATCCATTGCATTTTGAAACACATGTGTTGAAGGCCACGTGTCTATGCACCCTCATGTGTCTGCTTGCTGTGGTCTCTTCATTTCAATGATCCCAACAACCACTTGAAAGATGCGCCAGATTTATCAGTTAGTAAATATTGGACATCATAAATCAAGTAAAACTGACAATAAAAAGGTACATGACAATAAATTCTTCCAGGTATTTTTTATTAGGGTACAGTCACAAGTACAATGCTAGCACAGGGGACCACATGCGTGCCTCAGAACACCCCCATTGCGCTAGCGGTAAACACAACGCTAGCGGTCCGTGTGACCGTCCCCTTATAATTTTTTGTAGTAACAGGATGGTTGTGCTTTTCCTAGCCTTATGTTCGCATAATCAGTATTGAACATTATGGGACGCTTGTCAATAGAATAAAACATTTCTGCAGTATTTTGTAGCCAGCAATGAATGCTGGGAGCTGGATTTACAGGCCTGTCCACAAGGAGACAAATGACTGGCTATGGAATACAATCATTTTTTTTTTTTGGCCTAGAGAAATGTCCCCACCTATGTAATCACATAATAATGAGTGGTGTCTTCTATTAAGACATGCCAGGTCTCGTATTCAGAGAACTTTCCTGTTGTGGTTCTTGGTTCATGAAAATACAGAAGAATCAGATTTCAAGGGCTGCATCTCCATAACACAAAAAGACATATATTTATGTAATAATAGTGATCTGCTAGAGATGGGATGGTGGCTGCACATGGCACACCTTGCAACGCAGCAACAATTTATTCTCATTGTCTGCACCACAATACTGCAGCATGAACAAAGTACACCAAAAGAATGGTGCACACTTCCCGAGCAGTGCAGGGGGCCCCCTGCACACTCCACTGGCAAACTGCATATAGTACAGACTGCACTGGTTATGATAAATGTGGCCCATTGAATACAATAGGACAAAGTGTAATGTGAGAAAGGGGCCTCTTCTATTTCAGGGAGTCCTTGTAAGTGATTTACAGATCTTTAACCCTTACAGGACTCGGACCATTAACATAGTGTACTCACTCAGCCACCATGCCACCCTATTGTTATCTGCGGGACAAATTGTGCTTTCTAGTGGCGCCATTTAACATTCCATGTAATGGACTGGAAAGCTTTATATAAATTACAAGTGCGGTGAAATTGACAAAAAAAACTCATTTGCAGCATTTTCTTTGGCGCTCTATTTTTATGGCTTTCATTGTGCACGCCAAATAATAATAATTCTTTATTTATTTGGCGCATACAGATAATACAGCGCTGTACAGAGCTTGCCAAATCAGTCCCTATCTCCAATGGGGCTCATAAACTAATGAACGTACCAGTAGGTTTTGGAGTGTGGGAGGAAACCAAAGGACACCCACGCAAACACGGACAGGACATACAAACTCTTTGCAGATGTTGACCCAGTTCCCCAGCGCTGCAAGGCTGTAATGCTAACCACTAAGGCATGGAGCAACCTTATCTCGCAGTTCCCGGTTGGGCTAGTACACGCCCCACTAGCCCCTGCCATTAATTTACATAATACTAAAATAAAGTTTTAAACAAGTTAGGTTAGGTTCCATGATTATTAATCTACTTCTGATGGTAGATTCCTCACAGTAGGTTTCCTTTAAACTTTTGCAGTTAGAGGAGGGTATCAGCGGTGTAATACGTTTTGGTGCACGAAAGGGTTAAAGGCATACTGTCATTCACTGAGTAGTACCACCCACTGGACTCTTTATCAAGGATAAAATTATAATGAAAACAGGTCTTCTTCTACCTACATCTCAGGATGTATTTAAAGAAAATGGAGGAAAACAGTTATGTCAGTTTTCTTTTTTAAAATGTCTCAAAATTGTCTGTGACTTTTTGCTACTTTTTGACTAGCGACTTCACTTAAGTTAACTTTCTCCAGATTTATCATGTGACTGCAGATGTGATAGTCAAATTTATGAAGTGTAACTTTTCTAAGAGTCTCAAATTTGGACACAATCCTACTCCAGTGGTGTAGGGAAAACCTAGGAACTAGTTGTGCCAAACTTGGAACCTCTGTGCGACTTTTTAACTGTGAAACGCTTATTAATACTGTAAAACGCGGATGTACAAAAGACTATCATAGAGGGGTAGACTTATCATTAGATATATAGACAGCATCACCTTTGTACACAGCCAGCCCCCCCCCTGTATACAGCCAGTTACCCCCTTATGAAGCCAGCCACTCCTCTATATACAGCCAGCCACCCCCCCTGTATACAGCCAGCCCCTCCCCCATATACAGCCAGCCAGACCCTCCCCTCTGTACAGCCAGCCACCCCCTGTATACAGCCCATCACCTCCCCTGTATACAGCCAGCCATCTCCCCACCGTATACAGCCAGCCAGCCCCTCCCCTGTATACAGCCAGCCCCCCCCCTTATACAGCCATTCTGCCCCACTGTATACAGCCAGTCCCTCCCTTGTATAGAGCCAGCCCCTCCTGTATACAGCCAGCCCCCCAGTAAATACAACGATCATCAAAAAAGCAACATCTGGCTCGCAAGCTATATTTTCCCGACCCCTGATTTATATACTGTCCATTAAAGACAATGGTGCCCATTATATTTTGTTATAGCTAAAAGCAGTTATTTACTATCCAGGGCAATGCTAAGAGAGGGAGAAATGTTCACTTTTTTTTTTTCTATTTTTAAACCCACATAATATGTTCAGTGAATTACTTTCTTTGTTTTTTATATGGAATTTATAGTTAGCTAGATATAATTGTTCCCTTCATACTAGTTACATGTTTGATTCTGGTAAATTACCTTAGAAACAGACACACAAGATTAGTTTGAAAATTGGCCATAGATGTAGCAGGACCTGCCGACAGGCCAAGGTTTATGAGGCCTGGCACACAGTCCTGTCTGAAGCGTGGTTTCTCCCAGAGATAAAGAGCGCCAGAGTTGTCTGGAAGCTGCTTATCTTTCACAGGTCTATTAACATAGTATTCACATTCAGTTGAGCCATACATCAATGATAATGGGAAAGATGCATATGATATATGATGTATGTTACCAGCTTGAAGGGGTATTCCCTAAAATTATTCATACACATCACTTTACCGTATTGATCAGAAAAGAAGTAGGTCCCCGAGAAGGGAACCAATGCTTATTCCATAAGGCACTCTGTTGTAGATCAATTTGCAAATAATCTTTATTAAGAAAACACTGATTGGCAGTTCATATATACCGTATATACTTGAGTATAAGCCGACCCAAGTATAAGCCGAGGCCACTAATTTTACAACAAAAAATTGGTATAACCTATATTTTTTTACTCAAGTATAAGCCGAGTTAGGGTTTTCAGCACATTTTTTTGTGCTGAAAAACTAGGCTTATACTCGAGTATATATGGTATTAATGTTTTGGTCACAAAACCCTCCTCAGAAACTGTGGGGTAGATATAGGATGGAAGTATTTATCAGTATTGAAAATACAGGACATATGAAAACAAAATAATGTAATACACTTGCATTTAAAGATCATCAAAACACAGAACATATGTAAGGACAACAAGAAGCAGAAGTTGTGTATATGAGAGAATATTCATAATCCATCAGGATCCGGGTAACTAGGACAATTAATATTAAGCTATCTACTGTAAAACAAATGCTGAGGCTACAGAAGAAGATAAGAGACATGGTAAGACATGGAAATAACAAGTGTCACCTGGGAACAAAATACATTGGGGCTTATTTACTAAGGGTCCGCGGATCGCATTTCCGTCGGGTTTTCCGACGTTTTCGGGGATCGCGCTGCTGGGGCGGGTATTTAGCAGGCGATTGTGTCGCATGTGATCGGATTTTGGTACAATTGCTTTGGATTCATGCGACACAAATCGGGGGATGGGGGGGGGGCATGCTGTGGACCGATCTGACGGATTCGGACAAACTGCAGGATTTAACTTGAGAATTGTGTTGCAAGCCATGCACTTACATACACCGGGAGGAAGATGGTGAACTCCGGCGGACCTGATCGGGGAAGCGACACATTCAGTCGGACACACGATCTTATTGAATTGGAACTCCTACGGACCGGGTAGGTAAATGTGCCCCATTATATCCATAACATAATGGTAATCTATTTGAGAAAATAGTAAACGCTAATTAATGAATGGGCCAACGTATAGCATCTCAATTGAGGAGTCACAACAAACTCACCCGGATTGCTTGTGGGTAGAAGGAAGAAAAAAGGTTAGATGTCCCAGAAAGGGATGATTCAGCGTCTCATGTATTGCGGTAAACAGACCACATTTCCTTTCATATGTCCTGTATTTTCAATACTGATAAAGTCTTCCATTGTATATCTACCCCACAGTTTCTGAGGAAGGTCTTCTGAAACGATAATGTATGTGGACTGCCAATCAGTGTTTTCTCAATCAAGAATATTTGCAAATTGATCTACAACAGAGAACTGAGTTTATACCAGTACAATGAAGGGATATTCCCATCTCAGGCATTGATAGAAAATGTACAGGATATACCATGTATGATAAGTGTGGGTGCCACCCCTGGGATCCTCATCCATTTTTCGAACATCGACCACAGAGAAGAAATCGACTTCTATCAGACAAGAAATATATACCATAAATGTCTAAAATGGAAAAGTCCTTTTGGTTGTTTCACTGTGTTCCCTAGCACAGTACAGGCAGTCCCCTACTTAAGAACACTCGACTTACATGCGACCCCTAGTTACAAATGGACCTCTGGATATTGGTAACTTATTGTGCTTTAGTCCTAGGCTACAATAACCAGCTGTAACAGTTATCACAGGCGTCTGTAATGAAGCTTTATTGTTAATCCTGATTCTTATGACAACCCAACATTTTTAAAATCCAATTGTCACAGAGACCAAAAAAGTTCTGGCTGGGATTACAATGATAAAATATACAGTTCCGACTTACATACAAATTCAACTTAAGAACAAACCTACAGACCCTATCTTGTATGTAACCCGGGGACTGCCTGTACTGCACACATACATGTGACTGTCTGCTTCTGACATCTAGTAGAGGTTGCTCCCAAGATTCAGTGAATGGCATAGCAGGACGGGGATGCTTCCTGAAGTTCATCTAAGGGACTACCGGAAATAGCCAACCAAAGCCCTTTGACTATTTTCAGCACTGCAGAATAAGGAAAAACGATACACACATGCATGTGAGATGCATTAGGTATATGCCGTTCCTACCCTTTATATAGGTACAACAAACACCAAATAGTGTAGTAGAAGTTGAGACACAACTCCTGTAGACATTTATGAATTAGTCCCCAAAAATGGATCAGATAGATCAATTGTAGGAGTGTTCAGAAGTGAAAGGACAAACTCATCACAATAAGGTGACGGTGGATTTAATTAAAAGAAGCAGACAACGTCTTTCTACGCTGTAATGTTGTCTTCTTCAGGTCAAATATCCTTCTGATGATGAACCATTATAATGAAGTCTGAGTAGTAGTTCATTAATCAGGAGTAATTAGGAGTAGGATATTGTAATAATTTATGAAGAACTGCCATCCAGGCTCCATTATACTGGTTCATCTGACATGAAGAAGACAAGACTCTGAAGTAGAAACACATTGGACTACATTTACTATTAGAGAGGCAAACAGGACTTCATGTGTTTTGCTTCACTAATGTGCAGACTGTGCCAGATGTATGAAGACAGGCGCTCAGTCTTCAATGATCTGGTGCACCCTACACAGGCAAAACGCGTGTAAACTGAAAGCACCAGGTTCGTTCTAGTGCACTCAGTTTAATGGGCATGCACCACAATTATGTTGGACTTCCCGACATAAATGTGCCGGCCGGTGTGAATGCGCAGTGGAACGCCTCTTTAGGTGCAGAGTATTGTATAGGGGCGCATATAGTGCTGCCGAGTCACAATATTGGTGGAAACACTACAGAAATTCATGAGCAAGCGGTTTGTAGGTATTTATGTGCAAACTGCACCAGAAAACGGGCGCTGACCAGTTAAGAAATGTGGGCTATGATGTGGGTATGATCATCCTCTCATACTGAGGCAGCGCCATTCTGAACATCCAACTTTCCAGACCATCTACAATATTGAATAAGTAGTGCAGAATGGCGCATGTTTGACCGATTGCTCCATTCATTTGGGGGACCGGTAGCAGATCTTTATGTGAAGTGTGCTGTGCGGATATTATCAGAATAGGAAGCTAAATTCACTTGAGCATAGGCACTGTAGTAGTTAGCCGTGAACGGAGCGCTGTGACCCAGGTTACAGGTTATATGAAGGCTACTGACGTAGATCTCCACGACAAAGCCCTTAATAATTCAGTATACACTGGTGGGATATTTTATTACTCACTGTTTGTATAAGGCAGTAGTTCACATGAAAACAACATCCTTCCCCGTACAGGGAAATACTCGGAGCCATTCTGGCGCAAAAGTATTTGATAAAGTATTAGTTTATCAAACTTTACAGATTAGAATATCTTTTTGAGACACATTGAACAGAATATAAATAAATGGCTACTTTCTGCCAAATACTGCATCACATTAATGTGTGTCCAACATCTATGCCCAATGGTTGGTTTGGTTGATCACTTATAACATTTGGTTTGCTTTATATTTTATATCATTGTTTTAGACTAAAGGCCCAGACTTCTAGGAACCCAATAGGGCTCATGAAAAACTATCCCTAGCCCTCTCCCATTAATGGCAATGTCAAAATCATTGAGGTAGAAGAACATACTGATAAGAGCTGCCACGCTGTAACACAGTGGTCTGATCGCTTGCCATATCGCTTGCCATATCTTGCAGCAGTCTTGACACATTCATGAGTGGGACGTCCAGGGGGCAGGGACTGCAGCATCAAGCCTGGCACATGCTGTACTCACCGCAGGCATCTAGCGTGCGGGGGGCGTAGACAGGAAATAGGGGAGTGCCTGGACGGCCCCCTCATGAATACACCGCACCGCTGCAAGATATAGACGGTGATCAGACCGCTGAATGCCAAAGCCTGGCAGTGCTTTATCGCCATGTTCTGCTACCTCAATGATTTTGAGAGTGGCATTAATAGCAGAGGACTAGGGACAGTTTTTCATTAGTATGTAAAGCTAGTCTTGTTTTTTTAGCTGACAGGTTCCCTTTAATATGCCCTCATGAGCAGTATCTCCCTGAACTTCTTTGTCCAATGAAAGAACACAGAATAATACTTTAGTATTGGCTTCTTTTTATTTGTAATATCATTTTTTTTGTTTTGTGGGATCTATTTAATTTGTTTCCTTTCATCTCGGATGATTTGCTGTTGACCATTTTCAGTCACCTTATTCAGGATCCAGACTGCTTCACTGCCCATAGCAACCAATTCCAGCCCAAAGTATAATTTTCCATTTCTGTTTAAAAAATGAAAGTTGAACTCTGGTTGCTATGGTACAAGGACACTTTTTCTATGACACGAATATGTTACATAAGGTTACACTGGAGGAAATACTGCACTAATATCTCACTGATACATGTAAAAGCTTCTCTTGGTTGTGCTTCATACGTCTCCGAGAATTACTTCTAGAAATAATATAATGCTGAGCTCATAGGATGAGGAGGATGACAATGAGATGCTCCTTTAAAGATTCCTTATGTAATAATAATAATCATCATATTCTGCAACACTTTACAAATCATAGGGCACATACACAAAAAATATATTATATCAAAGACTACAAACAGTCATAAGGAACAATGGGAATGAGGGCCCTGCTCACAAGAGCTTACAGTCTATGAATTGGATCTTCTCAATAACAAAGTGATAGCAACACAATATATAATGTTTAGATGCATAAACATATAGTAAATGTAAGTCCGAAGTGTAATGTGATCTAATCTGTATTACATAAAATACAAAGTGAATCCAGGTAAATTATACCGATAATAACCAACAATGATCTGTTGTTGTTTACAGGCTTTGTATGGAATGGTTGTGTCTGAATTGTCTTGGTGACCCACTTTAAGGTGTAATCAAAGTCTTCAGTGACCATCTGGAGAGAGTGTAGCTATCAGCCCTGTACTATTTTTAGTAAAGCCACATGTATCTGCCACAAATGCTGGAGGAAAATAGTACCAGAATGTTGTTTTTTTTCTGTCTGTTTTTAAACCTAAATATAAATGCCAAGTTGGCACGCAAAATCGGTGATGTTTGGTGCAAATTCTTATTAAGTTCTACTTGAAAAGGTATGGAGGGGAGAATCGGGGCCTCTACTTTAATCATAAATATTGATATTACCATATTTTTCGGACTATAAGGCGCACAAAAAATCCTTTGATTTTCTCAGAAATCAAAGGTGCGCCTTATAGTCCAGTGCGCCTTATATATGAACCATACTTACAGACAACAGCTGCCTTGAACTGTGCACAGGTCTGCCACCTGCTGGTCATTCATCCTTATAATCAGGTGCGCCTTATAATCCTGTACACCTTATAGTCCAAAAAATACTTTACATCAAGTTGTAAACTGAAGCTTATTTTACGCATTTGGGATTGAAAATAAGACTGTAAAGATTTAACCAACTTTTGCTACAATTACATGGGTCAAGGGATTGGGGGCCTGAACAGCATATACAGTGCTGCCCAGGCAAGATGAGGCTTGTGGTTCTATTCTCAGTGGGGTTTTATGCATTAGGAGATTCCACTATTAAAGTTCTGTTTCCTCCAAGTGTTGGTGGCTGGGGTCTTTTGCTTAGAAGTCTGATGGAGAGGCAAGTGTGCTTTAACAGACAGTGACAAGAAGAAAAGTTTAGCTAATAGAGGCATTTCCTTAAATGTTCCATCACCTTTTGGTCTTCCTAAGATGTACTGTATGGTACTTTGCCAATATTTTCTGGTATGTTTAAAGGGAACCTGTCACCAACAATGTCATTTTTAGCTGGTGACAGTTTCCAATAGCCCTTGCAATGATGAATTTAAAAATGCTTGTGTCGGCATTCTGAATAGTTTCAGTACTTTATAAAAGTATATTAGATATTACCTCACTCATTGCCAACGCTATCCAATGAGTCACCAGGGGTGGGGTTTCTCCAAAGGTCCAAGTCCCCACGACGGGGACTACATTGGCATTACACAACGCTCGCTAGTCCCCTGCCCCACATCCACCCTGACGATCCTCGACTCGCTGGACAGTTAAGAAGTGTATGTATTATTGACTTAAAATGTGAACCCTTAGCAAGTTTGGAATGGGATTTCTATACATGGAGAAATGTATACTGTGTGTTGGTGGTTTCTACAACGGTAGGTAGTTTTTATTTTGTGCGTCATCCGAGTTTAGAAGCAGAAATCTCACGCTCGTGTCTTATTTTCATCTTGTACCAGGGGATTCCTTGATCTTTCCATTCAGTTTATAGCTCATTAACCAGGGAATTAGTCTTTTCCCTGTAGTGAATACTAAATAAAGCTCCTTTCATCTAGTAGCAATGTTTTTGTGAATGGCAAATACTGATTTACAATAACATTTCTTAATCCCCAATCTAGATTATATACTGGGTGTAACGCCTGCACTTGTAGTAGCCGCATACAACATATTGAACCTCTTTTTCTACCTCCAAACTCCAAGCACCTGACATTTACCTTAAGAGCAAAAGTATTGGAATTAACTTTGCTTGGCTCATAACTACTTGTATGTTGTAAGAATATAAGTCCTGACATACAGGTGCAAGAAAAAGTGAGTGGACCCTATTGGACTGCAAACAAGACTGAATCTTATTTATACACTTATTTGTATCCCTCTAGCAGTAAGACAAGTGGGTGTTAGTAGATGGAGGTGGGTTCCTTCTGATGCAGTGTTTGGACATTATACATTGTCATTGGCAGCATGTTCTATTGTCTGCATCTTATGACATATTAAAAGTCACCAAGCTCTTCAGTAGCCTATAGGACTACCAAGGTATATCGATGGAGACTAAGGCGACTCCAAATTTTACCCAATTAAACAACTAGCCTCCTCAGATAGGGTATAAAATGACTTTTCTAGAATTCTCTATTTTATGTAGAAATGAGCAGAGAAGAGTCATATTTTGCTTGAGGGGGAGTGTCGCTTCAGGTTCTATAGTACCTAAAAACATTCTGTTGGTGTCTGGTGTCATCTTTCAGATCGCATTGGATTTGTGGATTTGTATCTCACAGAATCACAAACCAGATCTTATGAAACATGAGATTCTTATCTTTAACCCCTTTAACCCCATTTTCGATGTTTTTTTTTTTTTTTTGCGTTTCCATATTTCAAGTTCTGCACCAGTACTTGTCTCGGGTGTGTGATGCATAATGCAGCCAACACCCACCATGTTTGAAGATGGCTCAGCCTATGAGCGTCCTTAATGCATTACGGTGTGTACATGTAAGTTGTAATGCGTTAAGGGGTATATATATATATATATATATATATATATATATATATATATATCTGAAGTAACACTTCCCAAGCAGACTCTGAACCTGACTCATTTCAGGCAAAATCTGACTCTTTCCTCAAAATTTTCACTTTATAGGCCAACATTTCACATAGAAGTGGGAATTCTAAAAAGTAGATTTCATACTCTACCTTAGGGTGCTTGTAGTTTAATAGAGTAAAAACTGGAAAAGCCCATGTGACTTCACAGTCTTGTGTAGTAATGCTTGATCTACACATACTGTAAGGAAGGTTGCAGCCGTACATAATAGATGGCAATGGCCGTACATAATCCCCAATAGATGGCAATGGCCGCACAAAGCAATACGGTGCTGCACCTGCTCTGTATACGGGGAAAAAATAGGACATGTCTTTTCCTGTAGCATGGCCTGTACGCCGTGCATTTCGATGGAGAAGGGAGGGGTCACCCCTCTATGGGGTCACCATGGTGCCGGACACATGCCCGCCTGACTGTAGCTTTGCGGGCATACGTTTGTGTAAGTCTTAAGAAGTTGGTGTTTACTTTGGCTGCTGAGATCTTTGTTATATTTCTCAGCAAGTTAATGAGGAGTCCCAGCTTAGTGGCACTTCTGCATAGGCAACCAAGTAATAAGGTCCTGCTGTGCAACCCCGAGCAGATATTTTAGGCTGAGGCTACCTACGGTTTGGGCCATAAACGATGGACACAGTGAACATACCTTCCGTTGTCTGTATTTTTTATTACCTATCTCTAGGATAAGTCATCGATATCATTTAGGTCACTTTATGCAAATCAATCCTAGAACTTCAGCATTTACGTAAATTTTTCTTTGAAAGTTTCAAACCATCTGATTTCTGCATAGCACAATAGACCATCAATAAGGATGCAAAACACCAGGTTCTGGTTACCGATCGTGTGCATTTCCATGGAAACACGTATGTGATCGGCCCGGACCCCAGGAATTTCATTGTGTTTGTAAGCGCAATGCAAACGCCATGTGGGGCCGCACCCTGAGTCAGAGTTCTGTTCCAGTTCTTTCCAATGTAGAGAAGGATAGCACCCGTGCGAGAAAATTGTTTGTGTGCAACTGACCTTATCCCCTCTCCGATTACTCGCCACATATACCTGTGCCAATAAGTATGGCAGAAACCCAAGACTCAGCTTCATTTATCTGCCATAAGTTCCAAAATACTGTTTTTTTTCTCTTTTGAACATATCTGAAGGTAACATTCCTTTTGGTCATCTGTTAAGTTTTATATCTGGTAAATAAAACCTCTTTATGCAGATCCCCCAATTTTTCCCAGGAATTTGGTCTTTCAACGAGGTTCACTACTCATAGGGAGGCATTTTCCATATAAAGAGTCTTCCGGAGAGGTTGTACTTGTAGAGAGCAAGGCATAGGAGTTATTCCTGTATTTTTGTGATTATTGAAGCACTTGGCAAGGAATTTTGATCTCTTTCATCTTCACCAGCTGTCAGCGTATGATGGCATCATTTTTTGGAACAGTCGGTAGTGTTCTTGTGCTTGGCAGGCCCAGGTTGCTGATCCGACACCTTTATTTGCTGATATAGCATCTTCTGAAATTAAGCAACAGGGAGTAAGATTCGGAATCTATAATGCTACATGATCATGTACACACGATGTGAACACATGACTGGTATAAAAAACTATACCAAAATTAAATGATGAAAAAAAGTGTTCATGAACTACAAAACGTCAACACTAGCCAACAATGGCTTTTAGTGCATTGATCACATTAAAACAAATCTGCATTGTAAACTTTTTTAAAATATGCATCCCATTAAAGTGATCTGGGATAGACCGCACAGTGTTGCAGAATACATTAATTTAAAAGATCAAGGATGGTAAGGATTGTCTTGCACACTGACACACAGGTATGTGCCCCCTCTGGCAGGATGGATCCACTTTTCTTTAGCTTCGTATGCACCTCTTTTGAAGAATAAAAGTTTTTTTTAACTATGCAAATGAGCCTTAGGGGCTCCAGGCTCTATTAAACCTATGGAGCAGAAGCCCCTCAGACTCATTTGCATAATTTTTTAATCCATTTTTTTGTGTAAAAAGCAGGGAATAAGAAGCTAAAAGAAGAGCAGATCTTGCAAGAGTGGCACATACCTGAATGTCGGTGTGCTTGGTTTACAATACTTCATTCTGGTGGTAGATGCCCTTTAAGCCAGTATACTGGTCAATATACTCTATGCTGACTACTGGGTAAGGAAAATGCAAATAAGTTTTCAGAGTGGGAAAAGGCAGCTACCTCTACATCAATGTCTTGACTTACAGGACGCCTAGTGACATAATGTGCCAAGCCAGTACATATCTTCCAAAAGTAATAGACACCCAACCATAGACTAGGCTATTTCAATGTCATTGATTCTTGTCAGTAGTACAGTACAGCATGACCCTTTACACTCCATACACCTGAAAAGGCAGTCTCCATAGGGAGAATGAATCCCTTCCTGATCTACGTCTATGGCCTCTTAGCTAGCTAAACCATCTCATTAAAGTGAAAAGATGCAATGACATAGAAACAGCTGTATGGAAAAGCCTTTCTGGTTTGGCTATTATCCCACAATATGTCACTAGGCTTCTAGTAAGTCTGATTTTATTTCAAACCTTATTGATTTTAACTCATCCATCCTGGTAACATATTGCTTACTCAGAATCCCCAACATAGCATGCATGGTTTTTAAGGCCCCTTTCACATAAATACATAAAAACGGACGTTTGCTACAGTTTTTTTTCCAGGTAGCATATGGCCACATTCATTTCAATGGGCAATACGTCCATCCATTTACATAACTGTATTGTCCACCATTCCGTACCGTAACATGAGCCAGGCGAAAAATAATTCTAGAACATGTCCTATTTTCTCCAGTATTTCCGTTCCATATGCCGCGTACAAGTCTATTGGAATGTTTAAAATATGTGTTGCATATGTGCTGGATATGGTTGTGCACCGTATCTGCGTCATATGCAACCTGTACCGCACTGCTGTGCTGGATATGGTTGTGCACCGTATCTGCGTCATATGCAACCTCTACCGCACCGCTGTGATATGGGTTGTATACATCCCCCATGCATTTCCATAGGCAATAGGACCTTCCATTTTGACAGCAAACAGCCCAGCTCCACCCAGCTGACAGTAGAGAAATGAAAATAATTATGTTAATTTCTCTGGAATGGTGAGAGCTACAAAGAAAGTTTAAACTGCGCCATAATCATTAGATTGACACCTATTAATTGATGCAAAGAATGTCAGTTGTTGGGGTTGTGAAAGATGCTCTTTAGCATGTATCTATCCAAAATTATAAATAGAAAATGTAATAAATGTAACATATATAGAACATAGATAATAAAATAACAACATTTCAATCCATATACAGGCCTCTAAAGTTTAGAGGAAAGTTTTGGTGGTAAAATACTTTGTTGCCTGTACTACTTATATCGATTGCAAAATTGTTTGCACAGAGTTTTACACGTCCGATCCATTGGATATGTCTTTGACCATAGTCTAGAGCAGTGGTGGCGAACCTATGGCACGGGTGCCAGAGGTGGCACTCAGAGCCCTTTCTGTGGGCACTCAGGCCATCACCAGAGATGACTCCAGGTATCTTCCTGCAGTCCCAGACAGCCAAGGACTTGCTGTGAACAGAGCTATTTTAAAGTGACAACACTACTCCAGGGAGTGGGAAGGTGTGGACAAATCTGGGTGATCATTGTAGCTCCGGCCCTGACAATTCTTCCTGTTTATGGGACCTTGGAGAGAAGCTACAATGATCATCCAAATTTCTTTTATTTTCTGCTTTATTGGTGTCCTCAGGGAGCTGGTATCAATGAAAGCTGTAACAGATCAGGGAGTATAAATTTCTGTGTTGGCGATAAATAAGTAGGTCTTGGTTGTAGTTTGGGCACTCGGTCACTAAAAGGTTTGCTGGTCTAGAGGAAGTCATGCTTTCAGTAGTTGTGAGGCCAAGACTTTGACACTTTCATCAGGTAAATGTTTCAGGGAGGATTAACTTGGCTGTGAGTTGTACATTGCAATGTGACCTTTCTACCAGTGATCGTTCACCTTTACGAGGCATCCATTGGGTGATTAGCTAAGACTCATGGACTTTGGAGAAATCTCCCATTGCAATCTCTGAGGAGAACACACAAGTGATTGTTTCCTCTCGAGGACAGACTGACTTATTTTGCATAGTTTTGACTGAATTACCTTATCCCGTTCTCTTCTTGGTTCTTCACTAAAGATATTGAATTATTTATCAGGTTTATAAAGCTTATGTCATGAAAAGTCAAATGGCTACAAATTGTCTGATAAAAGAGAAATACCGTATATTCTTGTGTATAAGCAGAGTTTTTAAGCACCAAAAAATGTGCTGAAAAACCCCACCTCGGCTTATACCTTCATCGGAAGGTGAGTATAGTAGTTTATTTTTCTCATACACCCAAGGGCTGCAGAGCATCTCATCAATAGGGGGCGGCTGGCTGCAGGGCATTTTTTTTTTTTGTGCTACATTTATGTCCCAATAATGTGATATAATTTGCTTTAGTTTTTACAAACTATTTGCATTATATGAAAAAATATATGTGTTGTATTCAAAAATATTCTTAAAAAGGAAAATTTCTGTAAAATGCATGTTACATTTTTATTTTTTTTGGTGCATACCATTGTGAACCTTATTCACCTGTATTTTGTACTGGACATGTTGTTGCAGTTTTTGTTGGTGTAGAATCCCTGTTTAAATTTTGCACCAATCTACACCATATCTGAACATAGATTAAAAGAGGACCTGTCACCCCCAGCCCCACCCCCACTCCCCGATAAAGACCCCCACCAAATATGTCCCCCATAATCCTCCAGCCATATTCTAGCAATGAATTTTTTTTAAAATTTAGGTTGGCAAGTTAGTTTTAATCGATCTGACCTCTTACCAAATAAGAGGTCGGATCTTCGTATCCTGTCCCCTGGCTGCCAGCTGAATATATATAACATTCGGCCGGCGCTGTGAATAAGCACAGTGCCGGCTGAATGTCATATATATTCGGCCGACGCAACGAATAAGCCCCTCTACGGCCGTATCGCGGAGAGTCAGCAGCAATTGCGCAATATATGCACTGCTGCCGGCTATTCTTACAGGTCCCCGCTGACAGGAGCGGGGAGGGGTTGTATAGGCCAGCCCCCTCATGAATACGGCCAACTGCCAGCGGATAGGATACGCGGATCCGACCTCTTATTTGGTAAGAGGTCGGATCGATTAAAACTAACTTGCCAACCTAAATTTAAAAAAAAATGTCATTGCAAGAATAGGGCTGGGGGAGGATTATAGGAGACATATTTGGTGGGGGTCTATTAAGGGGGGGTGACAGGTCCTCTTTAAAGGAAATCTACCATTTGCTTTTATTCATTGTGAACCAAACATACCTTGAGAATGCTGTAGCTACATTGATGCAGAAACATATCTTGTTTAATCCCTATTCCGAGGGGTTTTGCTGAAAAAACAATTAATATTATATAAAATTATGAAACTAAGGCTCTGCTGCTCCTGTGGCTGTCAAACAGGGCCCTGGGTGTTCTCCTTTTACCCTTGGACAGGCAGAAGTAATCAATCGGTGCACCCCTAGCTGCTGTGTATGAGTCATCTAGTTTAAGGTTGATTAGTCCTGCCTTTACAGTGCAGGCAGCTTGGGGGAAGTAAAAGTAATGTGCTTATGTACAGCAACCAACCTGCAATGAGCCAGGGCACCCAGCTTTCCCAAGTTCCTAAATAACATTGCAGCATAATGATCTGCAGGATACAGCGCTGCATAATTTGTGTGCGCTATATAAATAAAGGAATTATTATTATTATTACTGGGAAAGCTGAATTATGTCACAGGCTCTTGGGAAGGCTTATGGAGGGTGGGATGAGGCAGTATTATGCATGCTAGAGGAGTGCATAATTAAGGTAAGAGCCTCATTATCATAATTTTATAATAGCTTTTTTGAGTAAAACAACTTGGATCAGGAATTAAACAAGATATGTTTCTGCATCAGTGTAGCTAAAACATTCTCAAGTTATGTCTGGTTCACATTGCATAAAAACAAATGGTAGATTTTCTTTAAAGTGTACACAAGCTCTCATCTCTAGTGTGTGTCTCTAGCTGGTGGGGGAGATCTAGCTGCTGTGATTCACAGCCCCCTTGTCAGGATCAGGGGTAGTGGACCCACTGTACCCCTGCAAGAGATGACCTAACCCGACAACTGGGAGCGGAGTTTAGGTGGTGCCCGGTTTCCACCAGAACCCGCCGCAAAGTGGGTTGGACTTGCTGTGGTGGGATGCCACCAGGTCGCTCCACAGGAATGAATTTGCTCACGGTCGTGAGGCAGAATCGTGGTTGGGAACAGGCAGGAAGTCAATAGGCAGCACAGGATCAAGTCAATGGCAGAGCAGAAGGTCAGGGCTGGCAGCAAAGGAGCGTAGTCCGGAACATAACCGGGGTCACAACAGGAATTCACAATATCAGCGTATAGCATAGGAACAAGCTTTCTCTAAGGCACTAGGTGCTAAGATCCGTCAGGGGGCAGAGGAAGAGGCAGTCCATTCAGGACACATTCAGGGCAACTGATACTGGTTTATTGTAACACGTTGCTGCATTGAACATGAAAACTCCTTTCATGTGGCCAAGGAAATAAAAAGATCATGGACCATGAAAAAAGTTTTAAAAGTTGCAATTGTTACGTTGGAAAGTCCAGTATAAAAAAATTATAAAATTTTGTTAACATTTTCAATATTATAGTTTAAATACTGTAAAATAAAAGAAGGATATCGGGAATAGAAAAGTAAATATAGTGAGCTCTGGCGGATGGTGACATAAACAATCTGTCATGTAGCCTGAAAGTTTCAGAATATGATTGCAGGTTTACAATAGTGTTACCTTTGTAGCATGCTACTGTCGGTTTAATATTAGCAAAATGTAGGTAATAAAGGCAACCTAAATGTATGTATCCAAACAAGTGGTTATCCATTTGTGTCATTCCCAATCCATATGCCTTACAAGATAATCTGGTTGTCATCAAGATTTGCTTCACTGCTCAAACCCTTCTCTACTAACCAGAGCAGATGGCCACCGCAACAGCATCTACCAGTATGTATTTAAAAGTCACTACAGGGAAAACGGATAGCCAACAATGCAAAAATGTTTATTGTAGGGTCATGAAAATCGTTCTTGAAAATAATAATAATTCTTTATTTTATATAGTGCCTACAGATTATGCAATGCTGCACAAACCATGACAAATCGGTTCCCTGTCCCCATGGGGCTCACAACCTAAACAACCTACAAGTATGTTTTGGAGTGTGGGAGGAAACCGGAGTACCTGGAGGAAACCCATGCAAAAATAGAGAACATACAAACGCTTTGCAGATGTTGACCTTGGTGGGACTTGAACCAAGGACTCCAGCGCTGCAAGGCATAAGTGCTACCCACTCAGCCACAGTGCTGCCCAGTCTTGGTGAAATAGACACTAAAATGCCAACTAGCTGATGCCATACAGGTGTTGCTTATAGCTGCTATCACCATTTACACATTTCATTTTTAGAGGTTTTTAGACAATGGTAGTAATAGTCAGTAATGATCTGATTATGTTTGATTGAAAATAAACCTGCAAAATTGTAAAATGTGCTACGTGACTATGATAAACATAGGAAATAGGCCTCTTTAAGCAGGGCTGTGGGGTCAGTAACCCAAACTTCAGACTCCACGTAGAGTCTCCATCTCAACAGTCTTGTTTACCTGGTCACTCTGGTGCTGAAATAAATTTGGGCATTCTTTCCCAGTACCTTATTCCTCTGATCTGTAGAAGAGGAGACTCACTATTGAGCATGTACATAAAGTTTAGCACATATTCATCTCAACTAAAATCCTAGAGCAGTGATGGCGAATCTTTTGGAGATAGAGTGCCCAAACTGCAACCAAAACCCACTTATATGTTGCAAAGTGCCAACATGACATTTTAACCAGTTCGCGACCGCCCGCCATGTATTCACTGCATTTGGAATTTTTTTCCTGCTTCCGAGTACATGGTATGGAATATTTAATACCATCACTATGAAGTGCAATTTGTTACGCAGAAAACAAGCCGTCACACAGCTCTTTACGTGTAAAAATAAAAAAGTTATAGATTTTTGAAGGTGGAGAGTGAAAAATGGACATGAAAAAACAGGAAAGGGCCTGTCCTTAATCGGTTAAGCAGTAACTTATTGATCCCTGCTGTGTCACACGTTTCAATCGTATTGGCGTTCTGAGTTCACCAATACAATAGCAAGATCATTGAAAAATTTGGATTGTAGCTTCCCTCCAGAGTCCACTGAAAAGTTAGAATCAGGGTTCCCACAGCAAGAGCTCCACCACTAATCTATCACTATGCATACCTTCTCGCTCCTCCTGTATCCCTGGCAGCCAAGGATGTTGCTATAAAATGGCGCTGAGCATGGCGCATCCTGGCCTGTATTGGATCACAAGAGAAAGCCTTGAGTCCTGTCTGGCAAAATCTGTGTTGGGGTGAAAGCTTGGGTGCCCACAGAAAGGGCTCCGAGTGCCACGCCTGGCACCCGTGCCATAGGTTCGCCACCACTGTCCTAGAGCCTTGCACAACTCACGCAGGCAGGGCCTGTCAACCCATGTGTTGTGGTTTGCACCTTGATGACAGCCAGAGTACAATAAACGCTTCCATAACAGCCAGAAGGCTGGGTAGCAGTATGTCCAGCTAAAAAGTCCTTTATGTTTTCGGGTCTTCTCCTGCCATTCAATTCTGAGCAGAGCCGCCTAGGAGATCAGGAGAGAACCCAAGACTTGGCAGCTATATGGCACTGCTTCCAGTTCCTCTACCTTTCCCGATGCAGCTCCGCTCTTGGTCCTTGATGCCGGCACATACAACCAGCGCTAGAGTCAGAGCAGAGCAACACATTAAGGAGGGAACATACTGCAGTGTGGCGCACAGAGTATTAATTTTATACTATGGGGGCTCCAGTATGATTTTCTGCTATGGGGTCTCCAGTATCCATAGTTTTATGCTCTGGGGGGTCTCCATTATTAGCAGTTTTATATTCTGGGGTCTCCAGTATTATTATATACTATGTGGTCTCCATTATTTGTCTGCTCTAAGGGTCTCCAGTATTAGTAGTTTTATGCTCTGGGGGTCTACAGTACTATTATTATCTGCTATGGGGTGTCCACTATTATTTTCTGCTCTGAATGCAGTATTTGGTTTCTGGGGTGGTATTTATTGCTGTTCTCTGAGTTGTTGGTTCATCTAGGGTGATGGTTACTGATGTGGCAGTTGAGCAGTATGACAATAAAGCCCTTGGACGAAGCAATGTTGTTCACATGTTGCTCACCCTCGCCTAGATCCTTAGATTAGACTACAGTAGACATTTAAGGAAATGACAGAATTTTTGTAATTGAATATATGTCTGTGGAGTCTGTCTATTTTATCATGACTCCGACTCCACCAAAATGGTTATAAGTTTTAAGTTCAATCCTATGCAGATACACAAATGGACTACTGTCTAGAGCTCTGGTGAACTGCACTGGAGCTACAATGTAGCAAAACATATAAGAACACCGACTATTTATTATTGTTGTAATGCTACTTGGTTTATTATACATTTTTGCTACCTTTGAGCCAAAGCCTTCTGTAAACTTTGAGAAAAGTTTATGAAATGTTATTTCATCTATTTCAGTGATTTTATAACATTTACAATAGTGAGTAGGGTCTTGTTGCAGTGAATAAATGGCTTGTCGCTTTACCGAATTTGCCCTGGAAGCTGCCATTTAATTCTTCTCCTATTCATGCTTCATTAAGGCTCAGGCATTTCATTACAGAGAGTGTGTCAGGACCTGCCAGAGAGGTTGCTGGGAGACCTCTTACAGCCGTTACTATGAGCTCATGCAGGCTTCCCAGCCAGTGTATGGCTTGACAATGACTCAGTGACTGATGGTGACGATAGTGACTCTGATAATGTGTGTAAGAGAAAAGTATCAGCGTTTCACACGTTCTACCATTTTGCTGAAATCCTCTTAAAGGGGCGCTTCTGCCTAGATTCTTGTGTTTTGAAGCCTCAATAAAACGAGAATGCAGTATTCATGTCACATCAATGGAAAGCATTGTAGGACGTTAGGAGAGAAATACAATACTTCTCCGGGTTTCACACTGCTCAGCCGGTCTGCAAAGTAAATCAGCAACTTAGAGACACTGCATTTTTCTCAGCATTTATTCCCATATAGTCAGGCCGAGGAAAATCTACTTATACGCTATGTAGATGATATTATAAAAGTCATATCAGAGAACACCTTCATAGATGTTTACTGTATACACTGCGGTCCCCTGCCAGACTGTTGTGTCTGGTATTATTGTCATAATAAACTAGAATTACTTTTTAACTCTTTAGCTCTCTATTTAGGCTCAGTTCACACTTGTGTTCCGAGGTCACATTACAATCTCTGCTTTAGGAGAGTGTAACAGAAATTAAAAACAGAAAGGGAACAGAAAGACTTTCATTCCCCCACTGACTTTAGTGTACGGACGGTTATCTTCTGTTACCCTTCCTCAGTAAAAAGATGAATGTCACACAATTTGCTATTTGATAACAGATGGAACCTGCCAAAGCCTTATTTGTGCTTTACCACCTTTATTATTTAGGTATTAGTTGGTGAAATAAGGAAAAAATATAAAAGAATATCCTCAGAATAATCTTCTAATCTAATCTTTTTGCTAATCTTGGAAAAGACAACCTTTGCCAATGAAGGAAATTTTAGGAAAAATGATTTCTTCTCAACTCAGCATAAATCCTTGGATTCACCATGACAATCTCTTCTGAGCCCCATAATTTCACTTCTCTTACAGTAAAGAATCCCATTCTATGTTAATGTGGAAGTGTCCTTCTATACCTAGAGCAGTGGGGGCGAACCTATGGCACGGGTGGCACTCAGAGCCCTTTCTGTGGGCACCCAGACCTCCACCCTAGCACAGAGTTTGCCAGGAGGAGTCAAAGCTATCTTCTGCGGTCCAAGACAGCCCAGGACGTACCATGTTTAGTGCTATTTTAAAGCAACACATCCTTGGCTGCCAAGACAACAGGAGGAGCGAGAAGGTTTGATCAGAGATGGATTATCTTTGGAGATCCTGCTCTGGGTTCCCTGATTCTTCCTCTTCAGGGAACCCTGGATGGGAAGATACAATCCAAATTTCTCCATTTCTTTCTATTGTATTGATGTCCTCGGGACGGCAATACGATTAAAACCTATGATACAGCAGGGTCCAATAATTACTGCTTAAATTGTTGGTACTTTGCAACATATAAGTAGGTTTTAGTTGTAGTTTGGGAACTTTGTCTCTAAAAGGTTCACCATCACTGAGCTAGAGAATACCCACTTTAACAGTTACAGTCAAGAGTAGAAGTGGATCATAAAAGAGATTCCTGTGCTGACATGTAATATTCTAGTTCATGTTCTTGTCATGCCTTTAGAAAGGCCTTTTTTGTTCAAATGCTTCTATTAAATATTTTTTGTTTAAAACAAAACAAGTGAGAAAGAAAGAAGGGATGACAAAAATCATATACATCAAGGAGCGGACATTCAGTTTAGATGTAGATAATTCCATATAATACAGCAGTCCTAAATAAACAGTCAATATCCACACAGCTACAGCAGAGAATCACCATGCAGACCCCCTTCCAAATTCCAGGTAGTTGGTATAGGAAAGAAAATTCAGGCTACGAATTGATGCACTACCAATCAAGGTTGAGTTAATTAAATTAAAAATGGTTTATTTTTTGTGGTCTATGCTTTTCTGGATCAAACTACTCTCTTCCTCAGTAGTAGGAAGCTACTCAATGTTCCACATATCTGCCTAGTCCCACCCGGAGGAGAAAATTAAACTCTGTTACAACATGGATCGCGGAGCTCCGCTTTTCTCAGACGCACTCCGCACACCCATATTCCAGGTAGTCGCAGATTCAAGGATCCCCACATCCCTAAAAACTGTTGTACAGTGCTCTCACTTGGTAAGTATGCCTCATCCCAATCCAAGTGGAATATAAACTACAGCTTCTCCAAGAACAGCTATTTTTGTAGTGGGTGGGTAGTCCTGATCCAGAATCGTAGGATTACCTTAATTACTGTCTCCACCACCCAAACAAAAACGGCCCACTCTGGGTTGAAAAATACACAATTATTGAGGTTCATACAAGCTATATTGCTCGGTTGAAGCCTTTTATTATGAGGCAACAAAAGTTATGTCACATTCAAGTCTTGTTGTGTAGAATTTTGCTTTGACTGCATGGTTATTGGGTTTATTGTATCTGAATTTTTGGAAGGAATACATGGATAATGCAGAGTATAGGAGAGTCTTCTACTATAATAACAGCTTTGTGACTTAATTATTGGTTACTTCTGTTTAAATCATTAATGGTCAAGTCATTATAGAGAACAAAGTAGACCAGTTTACCTGCCGGCCTAGTCTTCTAGGTAGATGTCATCAAGCATTATAGGAAACAGGGCTACTGACTGCTACTGATACATACACAACAGAAGCCATTATCTCGTGCCTGATAGACCTACTAATTAAACTGTTCATTGAGAAAAAGGATTTCAGCTAATGTTCTTGAGGGAGAGGGAATTGTTTCAGGCAATGTAAAAGGATTTCAAACTTACCAGAAAATTAGAAGACTCAATTAGTTAATGGATGAAGTAATTGATGCATACTACTGAGACCTGTGATTGGTTGATGGGCCCTTCCTGTGTGTCAAAATAAGAGTGGTGCTCATGTTATTATTTATTCATTTGACTACTGATATTAATCAGTTGACAGCTGGTCTGGATCCAAAAATGGATAGCTTTGTCCCTAAGCCATTTTATTGATAATGATGGCCTATCTTCTGCTGATGAGTACCACTCATTTCCTTTCTTGCCTATGCTAATGTTATCATTTGATCCTACTGATGTCAGGATAATATTACAAAGTAATGTTGGTAGGAACAGCCAATAACAGATGCACATACATTTATCATAAATATTATAAAATCAAAATAATATATGGAGCATATTGGAACAGTATAGCAACAATATCTTATGGGACTTTTAAGGAGATAAACAAGTTGAAGGGTGTACTTTGGATATAATAAATTGACTTTTCCAATTTATTGGCACAGTATTCGGGCTGTTTTCCAATGCTTAATGTGCTGTGTTAACTAGGCAATCATTGCTTCCCTTATCTTGACATAGGGAAAGTGCTTGTAGCTTAGGCAGCCAGTGTACATAATAACATGGCCGCGGTTTATTGGCTCAGAGGAATCCAACAGGTTGCACTGGTTTCCTAGAAACGTAGAGGATGAAAATGTAAACAAGTGAATTAGCTAAATTCTTGGAATTTCTCTTTACCCCAAGAGGAGACAGAAGCAAACGGGTTATGACTGATGCAATGCACTTGTTTTTCTAGACCAGCATCATTCTCGCATCATGCGACTCTAAATATGTTCTTTAAAATGAGACTATCAACACCTCCACCAATTTCTACCCAATTACATTACTATGCAAAGCCCCCTATACTTTTATTACTGGGACTTGCTAGCTCAATTTATTGAAAAGGTAGTTATATATGTAGGAAGTTGGTTCACCGCTCATGATCATTAAGCATGCAATAGTAAGGACACGGTGCGCGGCATTTGCATCAGGGAAGCAACAATGTCAGAGTTGGGGGAGGAGTTTGTGGGGTGTAGGCAGGGTCGGACTGGGGTGCCTGGGGCCCACCAGAGAAATTGATTCTGGGGGCCCACCATGCCGCTACCTAGAAATATTCCCTAATTCACAGTGTTTCATCACTATTTCATCATTGGTGATTTTATACCAGGGCAAAAATATTAGGGATGTAAGCGTCAGTGCGTGGCACTAACTTACCAATAAGAATAACGAACAATAACCCTTCATCTCCTGCGTATTCTCACTGCACCACATAAAGAAGACTAGCAACTGACATTATCGAAATCGTCTAGATAGTCAGTAATTACAGTTACCAGACTCAGAAGTGGGATTCAGTACCTCACATGTCACACGTCTTCTCCTTTGGGTGCTGAACTGCACAACGACTTCTCCTTGTTTTTACTCATCACTGGAGAATTTTCCTCCAGATATCTTCATCTGTGTGTGGCACATCTCCACACTGTGCAACTAAAAATATCACCGTCACTACAGCACAATGTCACCTGGATAACAATATAAAATATATCCTAAATAATATTTACCCATCACAACTGACCAAATTGTGCCCCCCACAAATATCAAATATACCCCCATAACAAAACCATATTGCGCCCTCTCCAGAAATCAAATATTACATTGTGACTTTTCAGTATATTACAATATACACTATAGCCATTATACACCTAATAATTTAAATTGGACATCATTCATTCCCATAAGTTATTACATTATACAGCATATAATTTCTGATTAATCATTTTAACTATAAAGTCTTACAGTGCTCCTACTTATTATGTTTTATATAATGCTCTCCCTAGTTATTCCTCTTATATTTAGTGCCCCTCTTATCAAATATTTTATATAAAGGTTTTAATAAATTTTATACTCCTTTTGTGTATATATGGGTAGAGAACAGTACTACTACTCCTATCCTGTATATAGGGAAGCGCGCAGGCACAACAAAGCCAAGGACTTGCTGGACAGAGCTATTTTAAAGTGGACAACACTACTCAGGGAGTGGGAAGGGTGGACATGCTGGGTGATCATTGTAGCTCCGGCCCGACAATTCTTCCTGTTTATGGGCCTGGAGAGAAGCTACAATGATCATCCAAATTTCTTTTATTTTCTGCTTTATTGTGTCCTCGGGAGCTGGTATCAATGACGCTGTAACAATCAGGAGTATAAATTTCGTGTGTTGGCGATAAATAAGTAGGTCTTGGTTGTAGTTTGGGCCATCGGGTCACTAAAAGGTTGGCTGGTCTAGAGGAAGTCATCGTTTCAGTAGTTGTGAGGCCAAGACTTTGACACTTCATCAGGTAAGTTTTCAGGGGAGGATTATACTTGGCTGTGAGTTGTAACATGCAATGTGAATCCTTCTACCATTGATCGTTCACCTTACGAGGATCCATTGGTGATAAGCTAAGACTCATGGACTTTGGAGAAATCTCCCATTGCAATCTCTGAGGAGAACACACAAGTGATTGTTTCCTCTCGAGACAGACTGACTTATTTTGCATAGTTTTGACTGAATTACCTGTTCCCGTTCTCTTCTTGGTTCTTCACTAAAGATATTGAATTATTTAGGTTTATAAAGCTTATGTCATGAAAAGTCAATTGCTACAAATTGTCTGATAAAAGAGAAATACCGTATATTCTTGTGTATAAGCAGTTTTTAAGCCAAAAAATGTGCTGAAAAACCCCACCTCGGCTTATACCTTCATCGGAAGGTGAGTATAGTAGTTTATTTTTCTCATACACCCAAGGCTGCAGAGCATCTCATCAATAGGGGGCGGCCTGGCTGCAGGGCATTTTTTTTTTTGTGCTACATTTATGTCCCAATATGTATATAATTGCTTTAGTTTTACAAACTATTTGCATTTATGAAAAAATATATGTGTTTGTATTCAAAAATACTTCTAAAAAGGAAAATTCTGTAAAATGCATGTTACATTTTTTTTTTTGGTGCATACCATTGTGAACTTATTCACCTGTATTTTGTACTGGACATGTTGTTGCAGTTTTTGTTGGTGTAGAATCCCTGTTTAAATTTTGCACCAATCTACACCATATCTGAACATAGATATAAAAGAGGACCTGTCACCCCCGCCCCCACCCCACTCCCCGATAAAGCCCCCACCAAATATGTCCCCCATAATCCTCCACCATTTCTAGCAATGAATTTTTTTTAAAATTTAGGTTGGCAAGTTAGTTTAATCGATCTGACCTCTACCAAATAGAGGTCGGATCTTCGTATCCTGTCCCCTGGCTCAGCTGAATATATATAACATTCGGCCGGCGCTGTGAATAGCACAGTGCCGGCTGAATGTCATATATATTCGGCCGACGCAACATAAGCCCCTCTACGGCCGTATCGCGGAGATCAGCACAATTGCGCAATATATGACACGCTTGCCGGCTATTCTTACAAGGTCCCCGCTGACAGGAGCGGGGAGGGTTGTATAGGCCAGCCCCCTCATGAATACGGCCAACTGCCAGCGGATAGGATACGCGATCCGACCTCTTATTTGGTAAGAGGTCGGATCGATTAAAACTAACTTGCCAACCTAAATTAAAAAAAAATGTCATTGCAAGAATAGGGCTGGGGGAGGATTATAGGAGACATATTTGGTGGGGTCTATTAAGGGGGGGTGACAGGTCCTCTTTAAGGAAATCTATCCACTTTGCTTTTATTCATGTGAACCAACAACCTTGAGAATGCTGTAGCTACATTGATGCCAGAAACATATCTTGTTTAATCCTATTCCGAGGGGTTTTGCTGAAAAAACAATTAATATTATATAATTATGAAACTAAGGCTCTCGCTGCTCCTGTGGCTGTCAAACAGGCCCTGGGTGTTCTCCTTTTACCCGTGGACAGGCAAGTAATCAATCGGTGCACCCCTAGCTGCTGTGTATGAGTCATCTAGTTTAAGGTTTTAGTCCTGCCTTTACAGTGCAGGCAGCTTGGGGAGGTAAAAGTAATGTGCTTATGTACAGCAACCAACCTGCAATGAGCCAGGGCACCCAGCTTTCCCAAGTTCCTAAATACATTGCAGCATAATGATCTGCAGGTACAGCGCTGCATAATTTGTGTGCGCTATATAAATAAAGGAATTATTATTATTATTACTCTGGGAAAGCTGAATTATGTCACAGGCTCTTGGGAAGGCCTTATGGAGGGTGGGATGAGCAGTATTATGCATGCTAAGGAGTGCATAATTAGGTAAGAGCCTTATCATAATTTTATATAGCTTTTGAGTAACAACTTGGATCAGGAATTAAACAAGATATGTTTCTGCATCAGTGTGCTAAAACAATCTCAAGTTATGTCTGGTTCACATTGCATAAAAACAAATGGTAGATTTTCTTTAAAGTGTATACACAAGCTCTCATCTCTAGTGTGTGGTCTCTAGCTGGTGGGGGAGATCTAGCTGCTGTGATTCACAGCCCCCTTGCAGGACAGGGGTAGTGGACCCACTGTACCCTGCAAGAGATGACCTAACCCACAACTGGGAGCGGAGTTTAGGTGGTGCCGGTTTCCACCAGAACCCGCCGCAAAGTGGGTTGGACTTGCTGTGGTGGGATGCACCAGGTCGCTCCACGGATGAATTTGCTCACGGTCGTGAGCAGAATCGTGGTTGGAACAGCAGGAAGTCAATGCAGCACAGGATCAAGTCATGGCAGAGCAGAGTCAGGCTGGCAGCAAAGGAGCGTAGTCCGGAACATAACCGGGGTCACAACAGGAATTCACAATATCAGCGTATAGTCATAGGAACAAGCTTCTCTAAGGCACTAGGTGCTAAGATCCGTCAGGGGCCGAGGAAGAGGCAGTCCATTCAGGACACATTCAGGGCAACTGAACTGGTTTATTGTAACACGTGTGCTGCATTGAACATGAAAACTCCTTTCATGTGGCCAAGGAAATAAAAAGATCATGGACCATGAAAAAAGTTTTAAAAGTTGCAATTGTTACGTTGGAAAGTCCAGTATAAAAAATTATAAAATTTTGTTAACATTTTCAATATTATAGTTTAAATACTGTAAAATAAAGAAGGATATCGGGAATAGAAAGTAAATATAGTGAGCTCTGGACGGATGGTGACATAAACAATCTGTCATGTAGCCTGAAAGTTTCAGAATATGATTGCAGGTTTACAAAGTGTTACCTTTGTAGCATGCTACTGTCGGTTAATATAGCAAAATGTATGTAATAAAGGCAACCTAAATGTATGTTCCAACAAGTGGTTATCCATTTGTGTCATTCCCAATCCATATGCCTTACAGATATCTGGTTGTCATCAAGATTTGCTTCACTGCTCAAACCCTTCTTACTAACCAGAGCAGATGGCCACCGCAACAGCATCTACCAGTATGTATTTAAAGTCACTACAGGGAAACGGATAGCAAACAATGCAAAAATGTTTATGTTTAGTAGGTCATGAAAAATCGTTCTTGAAATAATAATAATTCTTTATTTTATATAGTGCCTACAGATTATGCAATGCTGCACAACCATGACAATCGGTTCCCTGTCCCCATGGGGCTCACAACCTAAACAACCTACAAGTATGTTTTGGGGGGGAGTGTGGAGAACCGAGTACCTGGAGGAAAACCCATGCAAAAATAGAGAACATACAAACGCTTTGCGATGTTGACTTGGTGGACTTGAACCAAGGACTCAGCGCTGCAAGGCATAAGTGCTACCCACTCAGCCCAGTGCTGCCCAGTCTTGGTGAAATAGACACTAAAATGCCAACTAGCTGATGCCATACAGGTGTTTTTGCTTATATCTGCTATCACCATTTACACATTTCATTTTAGAGGTTTTTAGCAATGGTAGTAATAGTCAGTAATGACTCTGATTATGTTGATTGAAAATAAACCTGCAAAATTGTAAAATGTGCTACGTGACTATGATAAAAGGCAAATAGGCCTCTTTAAGCAGGGCGTGGGTCAGTACCCAAACTTCAGGCACTCCACGTAGAGTCTCCATCTCAACAGTCTTGTTTTACCTGGTCACTCTGGTGCTGAATAAATTTGGGCATTCTTTCCCAGTACCTTATTCCTCTGATCTGTAGAAGAGGAGACTCACTATTGAGCATGTACTAAAGTTTAGCACATATTCATCTCAACTAAAATCCTAGAGCAGTGATGGCGAATCTTTTGGAGATAGAGTGCCCAACTCAACCAAAACCCACTATATGTTGCAAAGTGCAACATGACATTTTAACCAGTTCGCGACCGCCCGCCATATTCACTGCATTTGGAATTTTTTTCCTGCTTCGAGTACATGGTATGGAATATTTAATACCATCACTATGAAGTGCATTTGTTACGCAGAAAACAAGCCTCACACAGCTCTTTACGTGTAAAAATAAAAAGTTATAGATTTTTGAAGGGGAGAGTGAAAAATGGACATGAAAAAACAGGAAAGGGCTGTCCTTAATCGGTTAAGCAGTAACTTATTGATCCTGCTGTGTCACACGTTTCAATCGTATTGGCGTTCTGAGTTCACCAATACAATAGCAAGATCATTGAAAAATTTGGATTGTAGCTTCCCTCCAGAGTCCACTGAAAAGTTAGAATCAGGGTTCCCACAGCAAGAGCTCCACACAACTATCTATCACTATGCATACCTTCTCGCTCCTCCTGTATCCCTGGCAGCCAGGATGTTGCTATAAAATGGCGCTGAGCATGGCGCATCCTGGCCTGTATTGGATCACAAGAAAGCCTTGAGTCCGGTCGGCAAAATCTGTGTTGGGGTGAAAGCTTGGGTGCCCACAGAAGGGCTCCGAGTGCCACGCCTGGCACCCGTGCCATAGGTTCGCCACCACTGTCCTAGATCTGCACAAACTCAGCGCAGCAGGGCCTGCAACCCATTGGTGTGGTTTGCACCTTGATGACAGCCAGATACAATAAACGCTTCCATAACAGCCAGAAGGCTGGGCTAGCATATGTCCAGCTAAAAAGTCCTTTATGTTTTGGGTCTTCTCCTGCCATTCAATTCTGAGCAGAGCCGCCTAGGAGCTCAGGGGAGACACCAGACTTGGAGCTATATGGCACTGCTTCCGTTCCTTACCTTTCCCCCGAGCAGCTCCGTCTTGGTCCTTGATGCCGGCACATACAACCAGCGCTAGAGTCAGACATGAGCAACACATTAAGGAGGGAACATACTCCGTGTGCGCACAGAGTATTAATTTTATACTATGGGGCTCCAGTATGATTTCTGCTATGGGGTCTCCAGTATCACTAGTTTTATGCTCTGGGGGGTCTCCATTATTAGCAAGTTTTATATTCTGGGGTCTCCAGTATTATTATACTATTGAGTCTCCATTATTGTCTGCTCTAAGGTCTCCAGTATATAGTAGTTTTGCTCTGGGTCTACAGTACTATTATTACTGCTATGGGTGTCCACTATTATTTTCTGCTCTGAATGCCGATTTGGTTTCATGGGGTGGTATTATTGCTGTTTCCTAGTTTTGGTTTCGTCTAGGGTGATGGTTACTGATGTGGGCAGTTGAGCAGTATGACAATAAAGCCCTTGGACGAAGCAATGTTGTTCACATTGTTGCTCACCCTCGCCTAGATCCTTAGATTAGACTACAGTAGACTTTAAGGAAATGACAGATTTTTGTAATTGAAGATATGTCTGTGGAGTCTGTCTATTTTATCATGACTCCGACTCCACCAAAATGGTTATAAGTTTTTAAGTTCATCCTAGCAGAGACAACACAAAGGACTACTGTCTAGAGCTCGTGTGAACTGCAACTGCACTGGAGCTACAATGTAGCAAAAACATATAAACACCGACTATTTATTATTGTTGTAATGCTACTTGGTTTATTATACATTTTTGCTACCTTTGAGCCAAAGCCTTCTGTAAACTTTGAGAAAATTTATTAGAAATGTTTATTTCATCTATTCAGTGATTTTATAACATTTACAATAGTGAGTAGGGTCTTTGTTGCAGTGAATAAATGGCTTGTGCGCTTTACCGAATTTGCCCTGGAAGCTGCCATTTAATTCTTCTCCTTTCATGCTTCATTAAGGCTCAGGCATTTCATTACAGAGAGTGTTCAGGACCTCCAGAGAGGTTGCTGGGAGACCTCTTACAGCGTTACTATGAGCTCATGCAGGCTTCCCAGCCAGTGTATGGCTTGACAATGACTCAGTGACTGATGGTGACGATAGTGACTCTGATAATGTGTGTAAGAGAAAGTATCAGCGTTTCACACGTTCTACCATTTTGACTTGAAATCCTCTTAAGGGGCGCTTCTGCCTAGATTCTTGTGTTTTGAAGCCTCAATAAAACGAGAGAATGCAGTATTCATGTCACATCAATGGAAAGCATTGTAGGACGTTAGGAGAGAAATCAATACTTCGCGGTTTCACACTGCTCAGCCGTCTGCAAAGTAAATCAGCAACTAGAGACACTGCATTTTCTCAGCATTTTTCCATATAGTCGGCCGAGGAAAATCTACTTATAACGCTATGAGATGAATATAAAAGTCATATCAGAGAACACCTTCAGATGTTTACTGTATACACTGCGGTCCCCTGCCAGACTGTGTGTCTGGATTATTTGTCTAATAAACTAGAATTACTTTTTAACTCTTTAGCTCTCTATTTAGGCTCATTCACATTGTGTTCCGAGGTCACATTACAATCTCTGCTTTAAGGAGAGATGTAACAAATTAAAAACAGAAAGGAACAGAAAGACTTTCATTCCCCCACTGACTTTAGTGTACGACGGTTATCTTCTGTTACCCTTCCTCAGTAAAAAGATGAATGTCACACAATTTGCTATTTGATAACAGATGGAACCTCCAAAGCCTATTTGTGCTTTACCACCTTTATTTTAGGTATTAGTTGGTGAATAGGAAAAAATATAAAAGAATATCCTCAGATAATCTTCTAATCTAATCTTTTTGCTAATCTTGGAAAAGACAACCTTTGCCATGAAGGAAATTTTAGGAAAAATGATTTCTTCTCAACATCAGCATAAATCCTTGATTCACCATGACAATCTCTTCTGAGCCCCATAATTCACTCTCTTCGTAAAGAATCCCATTCTATTTTAATGTGGAGTGTCCTCTATACCTGAGCGTGGGGCGAACTATGGCACGGGTGGCACTCAGAGCCCTTTCTGTGGGCACCAGACCTCCACCCTGCACAGAGTTTGCCAGGAGGAGTCAAAGTCTATCTTCTGCGGTCAAGACACCCAGGACTACCATGTTTAGTGCTATTTAAAGCAACACATCCTTGGCTGCCAAGACAACAGGAGAGCGAGAAGGTTTGATCAGAGATGATTATCTTTGGAGATCCTGCTCTGGGTTCCCTGATTCTTCCTCTTCAGGGAACCCGGATGGGAAGATACAATCCAAATTTCTCCATTTCTTTCTATTGTATTGATGTCCTCGGGACGGCATACGATTAAAACCTATATACAGCAGGGTCCATAATTACTGCTTAATTGTTGGTACTTTGCAACATATAAGTAGGTTTTTAGTTGTAGTTTGGAACTTTGTCTCTAAAAGGTTTCACCATCACTGAAGCTAGAGATACCACACTTTAACATTACAGTCAGAGTAGAAGTGGATCATAAGAAGATTCCTGTGCTGACATGTAATATTCTAGTTCATGTTCTTGTCATGCCTTTAGAAAGGCTTTTTTGTTCAATGCTTCTATTAAATATTTTTTTTAAAAAAAACAAAACAAGTGAGAAGAAAGAAGGGATGACAAAATCATATACATCAAGGAGCGGACATTCAGTTTAGATGTAGATATCCCATATATACAGCAGTCCTAAATAACAGTCAATATCCACACAGCTACAGCAGAGATCACCATGCAGACCCCCTTCCAAATTCCAGGTAGTTGGTATAGGAAAGAAAATTCAGGCTACGAATGATGCACTACCAATCAAGGTTGAGTTAATTAATTAAAAATGGTTTATTTTTTGTGGTCTATCTTTCTGGATCAAACTACTCTCACTCTCTTCCTCAGTAGTAGGAAGCTACTCAAGTTTCCACATATCTGCCTAGTCCCACCCGAGGAGAAAATTAAACTCTGTTACAACATGGATCGCGGAGCTCCGCTTTTCTCAGACGCACTCCGCACACCCTATTCCAGGTATGCAGATTCAAGGATCCCCACATCCCTAAAAACTGTTGTACATGCTCTCACTTGGTAAGTATGCCTCATCCCAATCCAAGTGGAATAAAACTACAGCTTCTCCAAGAACAGCTATTTTTGTAGTGGGTGGGTAGTCCTGATCCAAATCGTAGGATATACTTAATTACTGTCTCCACCACCCAAACAAAAACGGCCCACGGGTTTGAAAAATACAATTTGAGGGTTCATACAAGCTATATTGCTCGGTTGAAGCCTTATTATGACAACAAAAGTTATGTCACATTCAAGTCTTGTTGTGTAGAATTTTGCTTTGACTGCATTGTATGGGTTTATGGTATCTGAATTTTGGAAGGAATACATGATAATGCAAGTATAGGAGAGTCTCTACTATAATAACAGCTTGTTGACTTAATTATTGGTTACTTCTGTTTAAACATTTGGTCAGTCATTATAAGAACAAAGTAACCGTTTACCTGCCGGCCTAGTCTTCTAGGTAGATGTCATCAAGCATTATAGGAAACAGGGCTACTGACTGCTACTGATACTCACACAACAGAAGCCATTATCTCGTGCCTGATAGACCTACTAATTAAACTGTTCATTGAGAAAAAGGATTCAGCTAATGTTCTTGAGGGAGAGGGATTTGTCAGGCAATGTAAAAGGATTTCAAACTTACCAGAAAATTAGAACTCATTAGTTAATGTGAAGTAATTGATGCATACTACTGAGACCTGTGATTGGTTGATGGGCCCTTCCTGTGTGTCAAAATAGAGTGGTGCTCATGTTTATTTTATTCATTGACTACTGATATTAATCAGTTGACACTGGTCGGGATCCAAAAATGGATAGCTTTGTCCCTAAGCCATTTTATTGATATGATGGCCTATCTTCTGCTGATGAGTACCACTCATTTCCTTTCTTGCCTATGCTAATGTTTCATTTGATCCTACTGATGTCAGGATAATATTACAAAGTAATGTTGGTAGGAACAGCCAATACAGATGCACATAACTTTATCATAAATATTATAAATCAAAATAATATAGGAGCATATTGGAACAGTATAGCAACATATCTTATGGGACTTTTAGGAGATAAACAATTTGAAGGGTGTACTTTGGATATATAAATTGACTTTTCCAATTTATTGGCACAGTATTCGGGCTGTTTTCCAATGCTTATGTGCTGTGTAACTGGCAATCATTGCTTCCTTATCTTGACTAGGGAAAGTGCTTGTAGCTTAGGCAGCCAGTGTACATAATAACATGGCCGCGGTTTTTGGCTCGAGGAATCCACAGGTTGCACTGGTTTCCTAGAAACGTAGAGGATGAAAATGTAAACAAGTGAATAGCTAATTCTTGGAATTTCTCTTTACCCCCAAGAGGAGACAGAAGCACGGGTTTATGATTGCAATGCACTTGTTTTTTCTAGACCGCATCATTCTCGCATCATGCGACTCTAAATATGTTCTTTAAAATGAGACTATCAACACCTCCACCAATTTCATACCCAATTACATTACTAGCAAAGCCCCCTATACTTTACTTTTTTACTGGGACTTGCTAGCTCAATTATTGAAAAGTAGTTATATTTGTAGGAAGTTGGTTCACCGCTCATGATCATTAAGCATGCAATATAGGACACGGTGCGCGGCATTTGCATCAGGGAAGCAACAATGTCAGAGTTGGGGGAGAGTTTGGTGGGGTGTAGGCAGGGTCGGACTGGGGTGCCTGGGGCCCACCAGAGAAATTGATTCTGGGGGCCACCATGCCGCTACCTAGAAAATTCCCTAATTCACAGTGTTTCATCACTATTTCATCATGGTTATTTATACCAGGGCAAAAATATAGGGATGTAAGCGTCAGTGCGTGGCACTAACTTACCAATAAGAATAACGAACATAACCCTTCATCTCCTGCGTATTCTCACTGCACCAACATAAAGAAGACTAGCAACTGACATTACGAATCGTCTAGATAGTCAGTAATTACAGTTACCAACTCAGAAGTGGGATTCAGTACCTCACATGTCACACCGTCTTCTCCTTTGGGTGCTGAACTGCCAACGACACTTCTCCTGTTTTACTCATCACTGGAGAATTTTCCTCCAGATATCTTCATCTGTGTGTGGCACATCTCCACACTGTGCAACTAAAAATATCACCGTCACTACAGCACAATGTCACCTGGATAACAATATAAAATATATCCTAAATAATATTTACCCATCACAACTGACCAAATTGGCCCCCCACAAATACAAATATACCCCCATAACAAACCATATTGCGCCTCTCCAGAATCAAATACATTGTGACTTCATTATATTACAATAACACTATAGCCATTATACACCTAATAATTTAAATTGGACATCATTCATTCCCATAAGTTATACATTATAAGCATATAATTTCTGATTATCATTTAACTATAAAGTCTTACAGTGCTCCTACTTATTATGTTTTATTAATGCTCTCCCTAGTATTCCTCTTATATTTAGTGCCCCTCTTATCAAATATTTTATATAAAGGTTTTAATAAATTTTATACTCCTTTTGTATATATGGGTAGAGAACAGTACTACTACTCTCTCCTGTAATATGAGCACGAACATACTCTACTCCTATCCTGTATATATGAGCACAGCACAATACTACTACCTCCTATCCTGTATATATGGTCACAGTACTACTACTCCTAATCCTGTATATATGAGCACACGCACAATACTACTACTCATATCCGTATATTGAGCACAGCACAGTACTACTACTCCCTCCTGTATATATGGGCATAGCAAAGTACTACTACTCCTATCCTGTATATATGGTCACATCACAGTACTATTACTCTATCCTTATATATGGGCACAGCACAGTACTACTACTCCTATCCTGTATATATGGGTACAGCACAGTACTACTACTCCTCTACTGTATATGAGTGGCATAGCAAAGTACTACTACTCACTCTCCTATCCTGTATAATGGGCACATCACAGTACTATTACTCCTATCCTGTAATATGGCACAGCACATGTACTACTCCCTATCCTGTATATATGGGTACAGCACGTACTACTACTCCTATCCTGTATATATGGTAGAAACAGTACTACTACTACTCCATCCTGTATTATGAGCACAGCACATACTACTACTCCTATCCTGTATATATGAGCACGCACAGACTACTACCTCTATCCGTATATATGGGCACGCACAGTACTACTACTCCTCTCCTGTATATTGGGCATAGCAAAGTACTACTACTCTATCCTGTATATATGGGCACATCACAGTACTACTACTCCTATCCTGTATATATGGTCACAGCACAGTACTACTACTCCTATCCTGTATTATGGGTACGCACAGTACTACTACTCCTATCCTGTATATATGGGTACAGCACAGTACACTACTCTACTCTATCCTGTATATATGGGTACAGCACAGTACTACTACTCCTATCCTGTATATATAGGCACAGCACCCAGTACTACTACTTCCTATCCTGTATATATGGGCACAGCCAGTACTACTAACTCTTAAACGAAACAAAAAAAAGCAAAAAACAAAACATAGAATGTACATATACAGGATAGGAGTAGTAGTACTGTGCTGTGCCCATATATACAGAATAGGAGTAGTAGTACTGTGCTGTACCCATATATACAGGATAAGAGTAGTAGTACTGTGCTGTGCCCATATATACAGGATAGGAGTAGTAGTACTGTGCTGTGCCTATATATACAGGATAGGAGTAGTAGTACTGTGCTGTACCCATATATAC
>CM033644.1:178155125-178212980 GCA_019512145.1 Engystomops pustulosus
AATATGAAGCACAGCAAATACTACTACGTACACTCCTATCCTGTATATATGAGCACAGCCAATACTACTACTCCTATCCTGTATATATGGTCACAGTACTACTACTCCTCATCCTGTATTATGAGCACAGCACACTCTACTACTCATATCCGTATATATGAGCACAGCACAGTAACTATCCTCTCCTGTATATATGGGCATAGCAAAGTACTACTACTCCTATCCTGTATATATGGTCACATCACAGTACTATTACCCTATCCTGATATAATGGGCACAGCACAGTACTACTACTCCTACCTGTATTATGGGTACAGCACAGTACTACTACTCCTCTACTGTATATATGGGCATAGCAAAGTACTACTACTACTCTATCCTGTATATATGGGCACATCACAGTACTATTACTCCTTCCTGTATATATGGGCACAGCACAGTACTACTACTCCTATCCTGTATATATGGGTACAGCACATACTACTACTCCTATCCTGTAATATGGGTAGAGACAGTACATACTACTACTACTACTCCTATCCTGTATATATGAGCACAGCACAATACTACTACTCCTATCCTGTATATATGAGACACGCACAGTACTACTACTCTATCTGTATATGGGCAACAGCACAGTACTACTACTCTCTCCTGTATATTGGCATGCAAGTACTACTACTCTCCTATCCTGTTATATGGGCACATCACAGTACTACTACTACTCCTTCCTGTATTATGGTCACAGCACAGTACTACTACTCCTATCCTGTATATATATGGGTACAGCACAGTACTACTACTCTACTCTATCCTGTATATATGGGTACAGCACAGTACTACTACTCCTATCCTGTATATATGTACAACAGCAGTCTTACTACTCCTATCCTGTTATATGGCACAGCACGTACATACTACTCCTATCCTGTATTATGGGCACAGCACAGTACTACTACTCTTATCCTGTATATATGGGTACAGCACAGTACTACTACTCTCTATTCTTTATATGGGCACAGCACGTACTACTACTCTATCCTGTATATATGGGTACAGCACAGTACTACTACTCCTATCTGTATATATGGGCACAGCACAGTACTGCTACTCCTATCCTGTATAGATGGGCACTCACAGTACTACTACTACTCCTATCCTGTACTATACTTACATATATTCCTAATGACCCCTTATGTAACAGTCCTGTAATGGCTTCTCTTATAATGTAAGTACTGCAATCCACCCCCTCTCCTTAATATTTAGTCCTGTAGTACCCTTTACTATCTTATACAATCCTACTGTACAATGGGCCCCCTTATTATAGATATTCAGTTTAGTAGTGACCCCCTTCTAATTTTTAGTCCTCACATACACTGCTCCACCGGAGTGTGAATAGTTAAAATAAAATAATAAACCTCACTCACCTGTAGCAGTGCTCCCGCGTCCTCCGCTTTTCTTCTCTCCTCTGGACTGGGACTGACGGATCTAGACGCCTGTCGGCAGCGCGAGTGCATCACCCCGCTGCCGCGCACCAGGGGTCAGGGTGCAACGTGCGCTGGAAAGTTCCCGGCTGCATGCACAGCCTGTGCTCAGCGGTCGCCGGTCAAAGTAAATGGCATCACCATTGACCCTGAGTTGCATCAGTGATGGTACTACTCGAGCGGCCGCAATGGCCGCATCGAGTACCAATGCTGTCACTGGCAGGGGCCTCAGGTGGGGATGGAGGCCCCTGCCGTAGCAGTGGTATCGGGGGCCCACCGGAGGATTCACCGGTCCTCCGGTGCCCCAGTCCGAGCCTGGGTGTAGGTATCAAAAATCTTCTATGATGTTAATCATTTTGTGTGAAACCTACAAAGTGCTTAAAGGACATCTACCACCAGGATCAAGGATTATGAACCAGGTACACTGACATACTGTTGTGTGCCCCCTCTGGTAGGATCGGCTCTTCTTTAGCTTCTTAAGCTCTTGTTTTTAAGAATTATGCAAATGAGCCTCCATTAACATCTATGGAGCGTGTGCCTCTCAGAATGGCAGGAGTCTGGATTCAGTCTCTAGTAGGGTTATCAAGTGAGTCCATTTAATGAGCCATAAACCCAGGTGCAATGAGGCCTTGTGTTAGTGACTGGAAGGTCATCATCAGCTTGTACTCCCAGGTTTCTCTTTGCTCTGTTATTCTTAAAGTCACCTTTCATTATAAAGACCTTTCATTCAAATTTTCGGCACTAGGAGTAAGTAAGTAAGCAAGTAAGTAAGTAAGCAGCTCCTAGTGCTTGAACAAACGCCGATGTTTAGAGTGATAGCGTTACCGGAAACCTCCGGTAACTCTCAAACACTGCGGCGGGGTACAATGTAATCATCGACGACGTATTCAGGAGTGGGCAGTCCGAGGCGCTGCCTCTTCCCCCGCCCCGCTCGCTCCATAGGCCGGCAGTGACTGCCGCGCGCCGGTGGCAGTCACCGCCCTAGCCACGCCCCCAACCCCGCCCCTCATGAATACATCGGACCGCTTTGCGAGCTGTCCGACAATTACATTGCACCCCGCCGCAGTGTTAGATAGCGTTACCGGATTGTTTCCGGTAACACTATCACTGTAACACTGCGGCTTTTGATCAAGCACTAGGAGCTTACTTTAGGTCCTCTTATAATATTTCTCACTGTGGCCTGGTCTAGAAAAGTGTTTTCCCACTTATCATCTTCTTGCTCCTGGTATGTTGTGAGAATTCATCCTGCTCTGTAGTTATTGTTGAGTCTCCACGATGTATATATATTTTTACAACACCTCATGCACATTATCATGTACACAACATTTGGGGATGTACAGGAGAATGTGCCCGGGATTTTCTTAGTCCTGCTGTATGTTGAGGATGTGGACTGAGCTTGAATGATGAACATGGCACAAGCTTGCAATTTTTTGTTATTGCAGGGAAAAGTCCCATCTGTGTTAGTTGTGAGAGGATTCTGACCAGGAAATTCCTCATATTGGTGGCTGTTTGTAGGCAGGAGGTGTAGGTCCGGGAATATATCCTTTAACCCTTTCAGGACCTGGCACTTTTTTGTTTTTTCATTTTCATTTTTCACTCCACATGATCAAAAATCCCTAACGTTTTTATTTTTCATGTACAGAGCTGTGTGACGGCTTGTTTTCTGCGTAACAAATTACACTTCATAGAGATGGTATTTATTATTCCATGCCGTGTACTGGGAAGCGGTAAAAAATTCCAAATGCGTGAAATTGGTAAAAAATGCATTTGTGAGGTTTTCTGTGGGCTTGGATCTTACGGATTTCACTGTGCACCCCAAATGACATTTCTATTTATTCTTTGGGTCGGTGATTACGGGGATACCAATTTATATAGGTTTTATAATGTTATCATACATTTAAAAAAAATTAAAACCTCCTGTAAAAAAAATTTGGGGGGATTTTGCCATCTTCTGGCGCTAATAACTTTTTTATACTTTGGTGTACAGAGCTGTGGGATGGTGTGTTTTTTTGCGGATTTGATGACAATGTTATCGATTTTAGGACTGTACGACTTGTGATCACTTTTTATAGATTTTAAATTTTTTAAAAATTGACAAAAAAGTGCTATTTTCACTTTGGACGCAATTTCCGTTTACGGGATTAAACGCAGTGAAAAACTTTTATCATTTTTTGATAGATCGGCATTTTCGGATGCGGCGATACCTATGTGTTTATGATTTTTACTGTTTATTTATTTTTAGATCAGTTCTAGGAAGGGGGAGTGATTTGAGTTTTTAGGGTTTTTTATTATAGTTCTTTTTTTTAACTTTTTTTTATTTTTTATTTACTATTTTTCAGACTCCCTAGGGTACTTTAACCGCTATGAGCAGCGTGAAGCCCTCTCCATGCACCCGCGGCCGACCCGTGACGCGTATTACGTCTGGGTCGTGAACGGGTTAACCTTGTCCTCTTTCTGTTGGTATTCCAAAGGCTGCTCCTTGAAAATTTGTAGCTCTGTGGATCTGTTTAGTAGTGCAGCTACTCCTCCTCTAGTTACGCCATGACATGTTGGCATACTGTGGTGACATTCTGCTCCCCATGGCTCTTCCCATATGCCCTTACCAAGAAGAAGTATATTGTGATGTTATACAAATCTGATAAGCTGTAGGACAGGTTCTGTGGCCATGTTTGTTTCTTCTGGAGAAAGATTTACAGGCAGCGAGCCATCTTTCATGTGGAGTGTTGGAGTAGAAAGATACAACTTCCAGAGTTGCCAATTCGTGGTTTACCGGGATGTTGGTGGTGTTGTGGACATAGCTTGGTGTCTCCTTCACCAAAGGTTTTAAAATGTTTCCCACGCAGTTAGACATATTTTCAGTTAGACTTCCAATACCGGAAATAATTGGTCTCCCTGGATTGTCATCTTTGTGTATTTTAGGTAGCCAGAGAGAAGATTTAATGGTCCTTATACTGAAAGGTGATTTTAAGAATAGCAGAGCAAGGAGAACCGGGGGTTCAAGCTGATAGCCCTCCAGTCATTGACACAAGGCCTCAATATTGCAGCTTGGTTGGCTCATTACATGGACTCACTTAAGACTAACTCAAGAACCCTGCCATCCTAGGCCACTATGGTATATGATAGCATTATATAAATAAAGATTGTTTATTTGTTTCCTTGCCTGATGAGGACCCTGAACGTGCAATATATACTTTATCTTGTTAGCCATAGGTATCATTCCTTAAGCACGTTTGTAGTTTTTAACACAAAAGTATTTACCGTATTTTTCGGACTATAAGGCGCACAAAAAATCCTTTGTTTTCTCAGAATCAAAGGTGTGCCTTATAGTCAAGTGCGCCTTATATATGAACCGTACTGACAGACACACAGCTGCCTTGAACTGGGCACAGGTCTGCCACCTGCTGGTCATTCATCTTATATCCGGTGCGCCTTATCATCCGGTGCACCTTATATATGAACCTAGACGTTTAGCAGACACTTTATTTATGGTGCGTCTTACACTCCGGTGCGCCTTACAGTCCGAAAAATACTGTAATACTTTATAAGATTTTTTATTTTTCCTGGCTAACACGGTACTCCTACACTTTTATCAACATACTATGGGGTGTAGGTACACAGAGAGGGAATAATTGTGTAATACCGAACTGTGGCATTGGGTGCCTTTTAAATTTTGCTATGTTACGATTATGCATTGATGACTTTTAGGGAATAAGTGTGGGCTACAGTTGTCAGAGGAACAAAAATATACATGTTGGAAGGAGCTACACTTACAAAATATACCTGCTCCAACTTACAACAAATTCAACTTAAGAACTGTCCATGTGCTTCTCGCCCCCCGCCAGCGCGTCGCACAAGTAACTTACGTCTACTGTCCGGCCCCGGCTGCTGCTGCTCCGTCCTCTTCAGCCGTGTCGGGCGTTCCCGACTCCTAGGGCACACGCTGGTTTCTGCAGATTTAAGGCCCGCGCGCCACTAAAGCGCTGGCCTTTCTAAGGTAAGCCATATAACCCTGCCTCTTCCTGTTACCCTTGCCGCTGCTACTCTCCGACTCTGATCCTGTGCTGCCCGTCCTGACCTCCTGCCTGCCCCGACTACAAGATGGCCTACCCGTTTCTGTACCTAGTCCTTGGCTGCCACTGCGGACACGTCACGCTGTGGAATGACCTGGTGGTACCCGCCGATATATATGAGCACAGCACAATACTACTACTCCTATCCTGTATATATGGTCACAGTACTACTACTCCTATCCTGTATATATGAGCACAGCACAATACTGTACTACTACTCCTCTCCTGTATATATGGGCATGCCAAAGTACTACTACTCCTATCCTGATATATGGTCACATCACAGTAACTATTACTCCATCCTGATTATGGCACAGCACAGTACTACTACTCCTATCCTGTATATAGGGTACAGCACAGTACTACTACTCCTCTACTGTATATATGGGCATAGCAAAGTACTACTACTCCTATCGTAAATGGGCACATCACAGTACTATTACTCCTATCCTGTATATATGGGCACAGCACAGTACTACTACTCCTATCCTGTATATATGGGTACAGCACAGTACTACTACTCTATCCTGTATATATGGGTAGAGAACAGATACTACTAATACTATCCTGTATATATGAGCAAGCACAATTAACTACTATACTATCCTGTATATATGAGCACAGCCACAGTACTACTACTCCTATCTGTATATAGGGCACAGCACAGTACTACTACTCCTCTCCTGTATATATGGGCATAGCCAAGTACTACTACTCCTATCTGTATATATGGGCACATCACAGTACTACTACTCCTATCCTGTATATATGGTCACAGCACAGTACTACTACTCCTATCCTGTATATATGGGTACAGCACAGTACTACTACTCCTATCCTGTATATATGGGTACAGCACAGTACTACTACTCCTATCCTGTATATATGGGTACAGCACAGTACTACTACTCCTATCCTGTATATATAGGCACAGCACAGTACTACTACTCCTATCCTGTATATATGGGCACAGCACAGTACTACTACTCTATCCTGTATATATGGGTACAGCACAGTACTACTACTCCTATTCTTGTATATGGGCCAGCACAGTACTACTACTCCTATCCTGTATATATGGTACAGCACAGTACTACTACTCCTATCTGTAATATGGGCACAGCACAGTACTGCTACTCCTATCCTGTATAGATGGGCAATCAACAGTACTACTACTCCTATCATGTACTATACTTACATATATATTCCTTTAATGCCCCCTTATTGTAACAGTCCTGTAATGGCTTCTCTATAATGTAAAGTACTGCCATGCCACCCCCATCTCCTAATATTAGTCCTGTAGTGACCCTTTACTATCTATATACAATCCTACTGTACAATGGGCCCCCTTATTATAGATATTCAGTTTAGTAGTGACCCCCTTCTAATTTTTAGTCCTCAACATACACTGCTCCAGGAGTGTGAATAGTTAAAATAAAATAATAAACCTCACTCACCTGTAGCAGTGCTCCCGCCGTCCTCCGCTTTTCTTCTCTCCTCTGGACTGGGACTGACAGGATCTAGACGCCGTGCGGCAGCGCGAGTGCATCACCCCCTGCCGCGCACCAGGGGTCAGGGTGCAACGTGCGCTGGGAAAAGTTCCCGGCTGCATGCACAGCCTGTGCTCAGCGGTCGCCGGTCAAAGTAATGGCATCACCATTGACGATGAGTTGCATCAGTGATGGTACTCGAGCGCGCGATATGGCCGCATCGAGTACCAATGCTGTCAATGGCAGGGGCCTCAGGTGGGGATGGAGGCCCCTGCCGTAGCAGTGGTATCGGGGGCCACCAGGAGATTCACGGTCCTCCGGTGCCCCAGTCCGAGCCTGGGTGTAGGTATCAAAAATCTTCTATGATGTTAAATCATTTTGTGTGAAACCTACAAAAGTGCTTAAAGGACATCTACCACCAGATCAAGGATTATGAACCAGGTATACACTGACATACTGGTGTGTGCCCCTCTGGTAGGATCTGCTCTTCTTTAGACTTCTTAAGCTCTTGTTTTTAAGAATTATGCAATGAGCCTCCATTAACATCTATGGAGCGTGTGGCCTCTCAGAATGGCAGGAGTCTGGATTCAGTCTCTAGTAGGGTTTCAAGTGAGTCCATTTAATGAGCCATAAACCCAGGTGCAATGAGGCCTTGTGTTAGTGACTGGAAGGTCATCATCAGCTTGTACTCCCAGGTTTTCTTTGCTCTGGTATTCTTAAAGTCACCTTTCGTATAAAGACCTTTCATTCAAATTTTCGGACTAGGAGAAGTAAGTAAGCAAGTAAGTAGTAAGAAGCAGCTCCTAGTGCTTGAACAAAGCCGCAGTGTTAGAGTGATAGCGTTACCGGAAACCTCCGTAACTCTATCAAACACTGCGGCGGGGGTACAATGTAATCATCGGACGACGTATTCAGGAGTGGGCAGTCCGAGGCGCTGCCTCTTCCCCCGCCCGCTCGCTCATAGCCGGCAGTGACTGCGCGCGCCAGGTGGCAGTCACCGCCCCTAGCCACGCCCCACCCGCCCCCTCATGAATACATCGGACCGCTTTGCGAGCTGTCCGACAATTACATTGCACCCCGCCGCAGGTTAGATAGCGTTACCGGCGGTTTCCGGTAACACTATCACTGTAACACTGCGGCGTTTGATCAAGCACTAGGAGCTTATTTAGGTCCTCTTAAATATTCTCACTGTGGCCTGGTCTAGAAAAGTGTTTTCCCACTTATCCATCTTCTTGCTCATGGTATGTGTGTGAGAATTCATCCTGCTCTGTAGTATTGTTGAGTCTCCACGATGTATATATTATTTTTACAACACCTCATGCACATTATCATGTCACAACATTTGGGGTGTACAGGAGAATGTGCCCGGGATTTCTAGTCCTGCTGTATGTTGAGGATGTGGACTGAGCTTGATGATAGAAAATGGGCACAAGCTTGCAATTTTTTGTTATTGCAGGAAAAGTGCCCATCTGTGTTAGTTGTGAGAGAGGAACTTCTGACACGAGAAATTCCTCATATTTGGTGGCTGTTTGTAGGCAGGAGGTGTAGGTCCGGGAATATATCCTTTAACCCTTTCAGGACCTGGCACTTTTTTGTTTTTTCATTTTCATTTTTCACTCCACATGATCAAAAATCTCCTAACGTTTTTATTTTTCATGTACAGAGCTGTGTGACGGCTTGTTTTCTGCGTAACAAATACACTTTATAGAGATGGTATTTATTATTCCATGCCGTGTACTGGGAAGCGGTAAAAAAATTCCAAATGCAGTGAAATTGGTAAAAAATGCATTGTGAGTAGGTTTTCTGTGTGCTGGATCTTACGGATTTCACTGTGACACCCAAATGACATGTCTACTTTATTCTTTGGGTCGGTAGTTACGGGGATACACATTTATATAGGTTTTATAATGTTATCATACATTTAAAAAAATTAAAACCTCCTGTACAAAAAATTTGGGGGGATTTTGCCATCTTCTGGCGCTAATAACTTTTTTATACTTTGGTGTACAGAGCTGTGGATGGTGTCGTTTTTTGCGGATTTGATGACAATGTTATCGATTTTAGGACTGTACGACTTGTGATCACTTTTATAGAATTTTAAATTTTTAAAAATTGACAAAAAAGTGCTATTTTCGACTTGGACGCAATTTCCGTTACGGGATTAAACAGCAGTGAAAAACTTTTATCATTTTTTGATAGATCGGGCATTTTCAGCGGCGATACCTAATGTGTTTATGATTTTCTGTTTATTTATATTTAGATCAGTTCTAGGGAAAGGGGAGTGATTTGAGTTTTTAGGGTTTTTATTATAGTTCTTTTTTTTTAACTTTTTTTTATTTTTATATTTACTATTTTTCAGACTCCTAGGGTACTTTAACCGCTATGGAGCGCTGTGAGCCCTCTCCATGCCACCCGCGGCCGACCCGTGACGCGCTATTACGTATGGGTCGTGAACGGGTTAACCTGTCCTCTTTCGTTGGTATTCCAGAAGGCTGCTCCTTGAAATATTGTAGCTCTGTGGATCTGTTTAGTAGTGCAGCTACTCCTCTCTAGTTACGCCATGAACATGTTGGCATACTGTGGTGACATTCTGCTCCCCATGGTCTCTTCCCATAGCCCTTACCAAGAAGAAGTAATTGTGATGTTATACAAATCTGATAAGCTGTAGGACAGGTTCTGTGGCCATGTGTTCTTCTGGAGAAGTATTTACAGGCAGCGAAGCCATCTTCATGTGGAGTGTTGGAGTAGAAAGATACAACTTCCAGACGTTGCCAATATCGTGGTTTACCGAGGATGTTGGTGGTGTTGTGGACATAGCTTGGTGTCTCCTTCACCAAAGGTTTTTAAAATGTTTCCCACGCAGTTAGACATATTTTCAGTTGACTTCAATCAACCGGAAATAATTGGTCTCCCTGGATTGTCATCTTGTGTGTATTTTAGGTACCGAGAGAAAGATTTAATGGTCCTTATACTGAAAGGTTGATTTTAAGAATAGCAGAGCAAGGAGAACCTGGGGGTTCAAGTGATGACCTCCAGTCATTGACACAAGGCCTCAATATTGCAGCTTGGTTGGCTATTACATGGACTCATTAAGACTAACTCCAGAACCCTGCCATCCTAGGCCACTATGGTATATGATAGCATTATTAAATAAAGATTGTTATTATTTGTTTCCTTGCCTGATGAGAGGGCCCTGACACTGAAACGTGAATAAATATACTTTATCTTGTTAGCCAATAAAGGTAAATTCCTTAAGACGTTTGTAGTTTTTACACAAAAGTATTTACCGTATTTTTCGGACTATAAGGCGCACAAAAAATCCTTTGATTTTCTCGAAATCAAAGGTGTGCCTTATAGTCAGTGCGCCTTATATATGAACCGTACTGACAGACAACGCCTGCCTTGAACTGGGCACAGGTCTGCCACCTGCTGGTCATTCATCCTTATTATCCGGTGCGCCTTATCATCCGGTGCACCTTATATATGAACCTAGACGTTTTAGCAGACATTTATTTATGGTGCGTCTACACTCCGGTGCGCCTTACAGTCCGAAAAATACTGTAATACTTTATAAGATTTTTTATTTTTCCTGGCTAACACGGTACTCCTACACTTTATCAACATACTATGGGGTGTAGGTACACAGAGAGGGAATAATTGTGTAATACCGAACTGTGGCATTGGGTGCCTTTTAATTTTGCTATGTTACAGATTATGCATTGATGACTTTTAGGGAATAAGTGTGGGCTACAGTTGTCAGAGGAAACAAAATATACATGTTGGAAGGAGCTACACTTACAAAATATACCTGCTCCAACTTACAAACAAATTCAACTTAAGAACTGTCACATGTGCTTCTCGCCCCCGCCAGCGCGTCGCACAAGTAACTTACGCGTACTGTCCGGCCCCGGCTGCTGCTGCTCCGTCCTCTTCAGGTGTGCGGGCGTTCCCGACTCCTAGGCACACGCTGGTTTCTGCAGATTATTTAAAGGGCCCGCGCCACTAAAGCGCTGGCCTTTCTAAGGTAACCATATAACCCTGCCTCTTCCTGTTACCCTTGCCGCTGCTACGTCTCCGACTCTGATCCTGTGCTGCCCGTCCTGACACTCCTGCCTGCCCCCGACTACAAGATGGCCTACCGTTTCTGTACCTAGTCCTTGGCTGCCACTGCGGACAACACGCTGTGGAATGACCTGGTGGTACCACGCCGTAGCAAGTCCAACCCGCTTTGCGGTTGGGGCTCTGGTGTGAAACCGGGGTGCACTTAGACTCCGGTCCCAGGTAGTGGTTGCGTCATTGTCCGCAGTGGTTCAGAGGATCCACAACCTCTAAGCCTGACAAGAAAAACCTACAGAGCCTTGGATTACGATAAATGTGATAGAGTATGTTAGTTTGTGTGACTAGTTACGTATCAAAGTCAATAAATAATGATTCATGGTTCAGGTATTCTAAAGATACAGAATGTGTAACTTCAAGTAAATAAGAAGTGAATACAGAAAGAAGAAGAGGTAACGTAGGAAATGACACATTATAATCCTATAATACTGGTGTAGTTTCTGCTGCTTACATTACATGAGCTTTCCTCTATCCGCTGTACAGTGCTCCCTAACCACTCAATTTTCTCTGCAAAGGACCAGAACCAGTAAAGTAATAAATAAATTATGTATTATGTGTAATACAGTAGGACAAACCAGGTGTAAAATTACTGAGCAGTTAATGTGACACCACTATGTTTGGCTGTATTAGGCTGCATGCTGTGGCTTTGATGTCATGAGGGTGACAGGCCTATGACCATTAGTGTGGAGCAATCATCAAGTCCAGAGAAGCCTCAGGTATTTGTGCTGAGGGGTCGATTCATGGAGGAGAAAAGGGAAGGTGTGTGGACCAGGAACTGGAAATGCAGAGGGATGAAAAATAGTTATGTATTTACATGGGGCTGGAGGGACAGGAGGGATGCATTTACATAGGACTGCATGTTAGAGGGGCTGAGAGGGACAGGAGTGGTGCGTATGCATTTACATGGAACTGCATGTTAGGAGGGACAGGAGGGATGCATTTACATGGACTGCATGTTAGGATGCTGGGGTGACAGGAGGGATGCATTTACAAGGGACTGCATGTTACAAGGCTGGGGATAGGGGACGCATTTACAGTGTCTGCTTATAGGAGGGAGGCAGGAGGGATGTATTTACATGACATGATGTAGAAGGCGAGGGAAGGATGCATTTATGAGGGCTGCATGTTAGGAGGCTGCACGGACGGGGGATGCATTTATATGGGCAGCTTGTTAGAAGGTGGGGGCACAGGAGGGGATGCATTTTCATGGGACTGCATGTTGTGGCTGGAGAGACGGAGGATGCATTTGCATTGGACTGCTTTTAGGAAGCTGGGAAACCAGTAGGGGCATTTACATGACTAAATGTAAGAAGCTGGGGAACAGAAGGGATGCTTACATGTGGGACTGCATGTTAGGAGCCTGGTGGGACAATAGGGGTGAATTTACATGGGACATGCATTTAGAAGGCTAGTGGGACAATATGGATGCATTTACATGGGCCTTTATGTAAGAGGCTGCAGGGAACGGGAGACAATTTATGTGAGACAGCTTGTTAGAAGGTGGGGACACATGCATTTCCTGGGATTGGTGTTTAAGTGGCTGGAGGGACAGGAGGTATGCATTTACATGGGAATGCATGTTATGGGCTGGGGGGACAGGTGGAATGCATATCCATGGGACTAGCTTGATAGGAGGCTTGGTAGACAGGTGGAATGCATTTACATGGGACTGCATGTTAGGATGCTAAAGGGATAGGAGGGTTATGCGGACCATGGTGGAAGAATTAAAAAAGTGCTCATTATGATAGCACTATATGTTGGGCAGGTGATACATAGTATTGCCAGCTCAGCTACATTACATTTCTACACCACATATGTTAGCCACCCGCCTGGTACCGTATTGGAATAATGCAATCATGTTAAATGCCAGCCCATGTTTTTAAGGGCGCAACTGTTTTTTTTTTTACATGGGACTGTATGTTGGAGGAAATGAGAAATCAGCACATGGTCATACTGATTAGAGGGAAAGTACCACCTGCTTGCCACACAAGTCTTTGGAATAATATACGGCTGCAATATATATGTATCACATATACGTCCCCATAGTTGTCTATGGCACCTGGGCTCGGTATGGTGAGCACAACATGTGCTCTATCTTTGACCTAATAAGTACTGCTGCTCTATTCTCTATGGACCTGTGCCCGTATGGCGCCGGGCACATGTTGGCCCCTATGTCGTAAATCAGTATGGTCATTGTTGTGGTGAGACATCATCTCGGTGAAGCAGTGCAGGGAAGGCAGCTACACACTACATTACTAGAGCAAGACAGCCTGGGGACTGAAAAATGAGGGATCATTGGAGTTTAGTAGTATCCTGTGTGCCGACCACTTGGCGATAACTCCCCTACTTTGCAAGCCCTAAAATTTTGTAATCATTAAAGCAAACTATTTAGCTCCAATTACTTGATTTATTACATTTTTGTTCCTGTGCTTCTATTTTTAGCCTATACTGTATATTTAAAACTAAATCAATAAGCTAAACTTTTGGTGGTTTTCTACAAAACTGATTGTGTCCGGATCATGCAGAAACAGTGAAGACAACTATACTTTTTACTTTTAGCATTAATGTTTGGCTTTCTACAAGGAATATAGTAGGGGGGGGGAAATGTTTTAAAAGCTAATAATTGCTTGTCGAAAATGTCATTTGAAGATGAGAGAAACCTGATGTCAGGTTCGACTTTCGGGTTGGCGTGACTGACCAGTGAATATTGCCAACAGCCATTCTGGCATATTGATGCCCCTACAACTAGCCATAGCTATGATTGGTCAGCGGTGGCAATATGTCCAACCCAGGAAGCTGTACCCGAACCCACATGGGTATACTAATCTGTAGTCAACAGCTATTCCTCCTGTACACATGCACTCCCTGCTTAGTCAAACATGTTATTAATTTGGAGGTGACTTGCTCCTGAGGACAAATGGATTGAAAATATTGATGTAAACTGCATTATCCTTCTCTCCCCAAATTTGCAGCCAATACTCTACTGAGTTTCATCTAATATGTATGGACAGCTTAACAGAAATTGCCTCAGTGTTTAAAATACTTGCATTATCTTTGCAAACAGCTGTGGTATGTTACCGCCTCAAATTTACATTACTTACAATTTACTGTGATTATATTGCCATGTACCTCCAGCTGTGGTATTTGGTCCTTAGCATAGAATACCCTATGCTAATGGCACATGTGAAATAGCAGTATAAAATATACACAAGTAATACCTCATACTACCCCTGGTACTAACAAAGACTAACATGGGTTTGATGAACAAAATTTTGTTTTTACACCTTACAACTGCAAATGCATTAAAATGAGCCATGCGGGATTACGCAGCTCACTCCTATTATTTGCACAAAGCCGCCAGCCAAGATACTTGTCAGATTAGTATTTCCTTGTGTGACTATTATGCTAAGTGTGCCAGTTCTGCCTACATAAACTTCCTTACCCTATGTCCCCTGCTACCGGATCTAGAGGTTTGTCAATAAGCAATGAAGCGAATGTCCATAAATAAATGTAATGTAATAATATGGTCAGGTTTATACATTATACAGTCCATATCTGGAGGAACGTTCACTGGCACAGGTGATAAATCAATTTGCAGATGATGCCAGTTTGTAAGATTACACAGAGTGGAGGCTGGCACAGAAGAGTTGTCCAGCCACATTCTTTGTTTATTACACACAATAGCATGTGTAGGATTATGTTTAATTATTGGTACGGACACCTCAAGGAGGAATGGAGAATATCCACACATTCCCTGAGTTACTTTCATCATTGGTTGAAGAACCAAGGTATAGGATTGATGACCTCAATCACAGTAACTCTTTCTTTTTATTGTATTTTTATGTATTAATATATAATAATAAATCAATGTGATAACGTCTGCTTACCAGACCAGTTCTCTTTATACTATTTCCAAGGATTGAGCACCTACCTGCTAGATTGAGAAAGTCCATATCCCCTATTTAGAATGTGTAGAGTAGAAAGATGGTATGTATACTAATATGTTAGGCTCCATACTCACGTCCACCTGAGAAATGTGTGCCGTGAGCCGCAAGCTGGCCGAAAAGGAGAGGTGAGCACAGCTTACCCTTCCCTCTCTAAGAGTGTGAACGGCCATGCTGCAAATCAGGCCACAAATAGCACCTACCTATGCAGCCCACTAACTTCCTGTGTCACAATGCACTGCATGGCGGCCATGATCAGGTGCCTTCTAACATGTACCTAACAGCAAAAATGTCCTGAAATGAAAACCCAGGCGCCTCACAGATGGCCATAATGTATACAACCTAAAACAAACCTTCTCTCCTGTACTAGCATCATGTGCCATACAGGTCAACTTGAGAATGTGATTGGTCCAGTGACAACTTTGCCCTTACATGGCTGCAGGAGTTTGACCCCTTTATCTATCTATACCGATATGTTTTATACTAAGACATTTACTATTTAATATTTTGGAAAATATGTGATTGTTGTATGTAGGTCCCCAGAAAGGTTCAAGATATGGTCACTAGCGCTCCCACAATGACATCACAGTCTTTTCCTTTTGGTAATACCTTGGTTATACAGCCAAGTATCCCACTTGTTGTTCCCATCTGTCTGCCAAATATGCTGTGCGTGTGAATCTGTCCGAATAAGTACCCCTAATGTCCTGACTAACATGCAACTGGCAATACAATAATCAGAACTCTCTTCTCTGCGCAAGAACAATTTTTTACATTAAATATTTTTCTATGATATGAACTACCCCCTCCCCAAAGGTCCGTAGTAGAGAAAGGAAAAGGTAAACAAAAACACTAATACTTGTGCCTCATGCACACAACTCTAAGCGGCCAGATCATGGCCCTCTCCATAGAGATCTGTAGCGCTCGATCACTGTGACCCTTAGCCACACAGCTTTCATGGACTGGAGAGGGATGGGAGCGCTGTTTTTCTGGTTTTGAGCCCTGTGCACGGCACCCATTTCATCAATACTCTCCTTACACCAGGAGACCAGTCTAGTCTGCTGGAAAATGACAGAGAGTGTTTTTTTTTCTTATCTGCCTCGGCAACCCTGGGGGTTATCCAGATTCTTGGATACCCGCTTAAGAAACTTTGAACTTTAAATCTTTTCCATTCTCATAATCTCCCCTCTACTTCAAAAAAGGATCCACTCTATTACCACTTTTGTGTCATTTGCACAGAGAAAACTTAATAAACCTGTTTTCTATGTTACCTAAAACAGTGCCGCTTCTATGTTACCTACTAAAGGTACAGTGCCCATAGTCTATAATTAATATTCTAGCCAAAATGGACACACAATAGAATGGAGCCAAGAACCTGTGTCCACAACTTTTACTTGCCCCTTCCTCTGAAGAACAGCAAGTTTGGTCTTGGTATCAATTGTGAGGCTTATGCCATTTTTTGTATCTTTTCTTCCAGATACACTAAACCCTTAACATTTGCCGACTTATCGGCGATGAATGCCACTGGGATGGGAGAGCCTGTGATGGCTCAGTTGGCGTTACTACATTGACCATATAGTCGTAAGTAAACAGATCTGTGAGAAATATAATCTTGTTACCTTTCTTTCATAACATACGTGGAGTCTCCCTTTAAAATTCTGTTATTTCCTTGACCCATAAACTTTCCGTTATGTTAAATATGGGAAAACCACATATAGCCATATTTAAAATGGCAAGTGTTGCCACTGGCCCCGTGTTATAAACGCAGGATTTCAACCATGACAGGCTTTACTAATATTATGGGAGAGTGAAAAGATTATGAGATTGGATTTCAGCGCACCGTTTGTGTTGTCCGTTCTGAAATATTTATTGCATGTCGAACTGTCAGGGCTGCTCCAGTGTGATGAGGTGGAGTTCTGAGCTTAAATATCTAGTCAGTGAGAATGATTGCAAGGTAATACATAACTGAATGATAATAATCAAAGGCGCAGCAGAGAGATTTTTGTCATTTACGCTTCTTTTGAAAATTCCCTTTCAAAAGATCTCAGTAGTTTTTTGTTTTAGGTCATAATGAGAAAGACTCATCATTCCTTCTTTCCCGGTTTTCTGCATTGTCCCTACCTACTTTGGGCTTGGAGTGTGGGGCAGACAGAGCGTGAGTGTCCCACCTGCCATATTTACTATAGTCACCATAGAACTCTGCGTCCATGCGCTGGTCCACTGAGCTGAGCGTTTACCCCCTCCACACCATTTGGGTAAGGGGTAATATAGGTGCACTTTCTGCTGGAACGCCAAGAATGCACCTGTGTCAGAGTCTTGTGAGCCTGATTTTAGGTGAAAAGCCACCCTACCTTCTAGTCTTGGTGTGGAACTGCCTGTTGTTTGGCGCCTGATCTACTGAAGGCCCACTTAGGTGGAAAGGTGTGCACTTTCTTGCCGCAGTACACAAAGCACTGCCTAATTCAGAGTCTTGTACTTTATTTCAGATGGCAAAAGCTTCTACTCCACGCCTACCCCTACCCTGCCGTTTACTTTTTCTCTGGTCTTATGGTGTGAATTTGCTGAATGAGGCCCGGCTAACTAAAAGGCCAGAGCTTAGTAGTAGATATGGATACTGGATCGCCAACAAGTGACATTTTTATATGCATTTTAAGGACCTCTACCTTCAGGTTTCCAGGATGGTAGATGATCCAAACTTACCTGCTTGTCATGTTATTCTTGAAATAGGAACTTCTTTCTTATCCTCAGGACCTTGGATTGGTAGAAACAAAAGTCTTATAAAATTGTGAATGAGCCGCAGTTGCTTCCGGAGTAGCACAGGAGCACCCTCCTCATTAAACATGCACATTTTCTAACCCTAATCTATCATAAGCTGATGATAAATTTAAACACATCAAGTCTTAATACTTTCCTCATGTGTGTTTTTGTCTGCAAAGGACAATTGGATTTTTTATTAAATGGTTTTTTTTTTTTGGGACTGTATTTCCCTCTTCCAGCATCAGATAACAAGCCATTAGAGCAAAGTCTTTATAATGTAATGCCTTTGTACTTACCTGTATGTCCACTTTTAAAGTTTTAATAGCCTGTTAAAGCTTTTTTTTTGGACTTCTTGTGTTAACAATAATCAAATGTTACAATTTGTTTAACCCATGAGAACTAGTTTTCATCACTTTGTCTCCTCCTAAATACAATGCATCGGTTAGATGGCAGGCAAAAAGTGCTAAGTAATCGGTTATATTAGATTAAAAATGTCAACAACCCACCTTTCCTTTTAAGAGGGTCCCTGGACATAGTGTACCTGGCTATATAGAGCAGTGGTTTAGTGCTGCGGCATGAATATGCCTCATACTTTGGTAGAGAGCTTTTGGATGATGATGGCACAATGGTCAGAACAATTAAATATTTTACCCAATAAAAAGTACTTATACAAGGTCTTGAACTAGAAACAAAGATGGAATAGAAGATGCATTGGGTAAAGATCTTAATGAAGAATATTTTACTTTTAGTGACACTGAATATTTTTATTGAGACATCTGCTAGACAGTTGATATGGAAACAATGGTTCCAGAAATGATTCCTGTTTATGGAGTTCTTGCTCATCATCGGTGTAGGGCAGTGTAATGCCTTAGCTTAGATACAGCATGGAGGACAGTTTAGCTACTGAAGTTGAGGCGTCTCATTCAGTTAAACCGTGGTACCCTCCTATGAAACAAGAACACAAAACAGTGGTGTCCTGGTCAAATTTTTGGTGTTGCTAAAGAAAACTATTTGATATGTATTACGTATATACTAGTAGATTCTAACCTTTTCTTTCTTAGAAACCACACAATAGAAGATCCAAGAAGTACAATGGGAGAGAAACAGGAGCGTACTGTTAGGACTATCTAGTACTAGCTCGGAAGCTCTGGTGGCTCAACAAGAAAAATGTACCAGGTGCGACAACACAGACGAATAGACCAGAAGGATATGGCAGCTCATGATGTTATGGAAGATAAACTTGGATCCCCGACAGTTGTAAGTCTGTAAGTATCGACACCATCAAAGAGTCTGACAGATGCCTGATCTAAGTGTATTGGGGATGTGGTTTTTTATTCAGACCATCTTTCTTATGTTTATACTGCAACTCAACTCAAGCCAATACGCAACCAGCATCCATACGTAGATGGAGCCGGATTATCAGCACTTATTTTATGCTCATGTTGAAAAATACTGTGAAGGGTTGATTTCTGGGTTGCACTTTCATTTCTTTATTTTCCAATGCAATATTTAGAGTCTCCTATAGCTGGAATGACCAGCTTGTTTAATTACATTCTCCTTCAAGTGTTTCCGGAGCCGTCTCATCCAGTTCCACATATGATCCAGAAATTTATAAGCACGAAATTGCAACAAACAAAGCCAGGGTATGTGTAGCTGAAATCTTTGATCATTATTTCTATGGATTTTCAATGTTATTATAAATTGTCATTTTATTACCGCAGAATCTTTTGAGATGCTATATAAATACTATATGTGTTTAATTTAAATAATGTTACTATTAAGGGGCTATTCACGGCATCAGCATAATTCATATATCCAAGATGGGTTCATTAAAATAAGCTAATAGTAATTGTGTTATTTAACTTTGCTCCCCTTACGCAGAAAATTGGGGAAATTACATGGAATTGAAGATTAAAATGCCTGCCCTTTAACATCCCTTTAATTTCCTCCACGCGGAGGAGAAGACACGACAGAAGAGGGCCGCTGGTCACATTGTCACATCCCATGTCCTTGTACCTGCTTGTGCAGGTCATTGTGATCACCACAACTAGTTTGACTGTAGTCGGTTGTTGCGTGCATTCAGTTGGCCGTGTTTTGCTGATGACAGGTATAACATCATTACTATGGTAACAGGCAACGAGTCTATTAAATCATACTGGGAGCAGAGCATAAGAGATAGGAGGAGTTACTGAGAACATAACAGGCTTGGGACTGTTATTTCGCAGTGGCGGCCATCTGCGTGATAACACCGACTACTTAGAGAGGCAATAAAATTTTAGTGATATAAAATCAAATATTAAACTCACTTTTGTGACTAATAACATTGATTTATTGATTGCATTATGGTTTTTGTATTTATGTTCATATTCCCAGAATGCTTATCTAAAAAGGAATAGAAGGGGCGACTCCTATATGCGTAACCTTCAGTAAGTTTGACAGTGAGAGTAGTGTGAAACTGTCACCTGGTGGAGTTGTTGCTTGCAGGTCACACTCTGCTGTTTAATCTTTTTTGATAGGCAAATCAAGCGCCTGGCGTCCTCATGTCAGCCGCTCCCGGTGTCGATCCTTACTCCTCTTCGGGATACACACTCCGGATACGTAAGTCACAGTGGACGCATCACTAATGCGCATGGGGTGTGACGATAAGAATGGCGCTAAGCACTATTCAATATAATAATGTTAAGTTTATTTGGTAGTATAAGATATAAAACCAATCGGGAGGAGAGATAACCAACAACGACGTTTCGCCGCTCGGACTGAGCGCTCGTTCAGGTTGCCTGGAACCTACGAGGCGCGTCCGAGCGCGAAACGCGTGGTTTTATCTAACTCCACCCCTATTGGTTTTATGTATCTTATACTACCAAATAAACGTACATCTTATTATATTGATAGTCTTAGGCACCATTCTATCGATCTCACCCCATGCGCATAGTGATGCCGTTCCCACTGTCATATTCCCAAAACTTGTCATATTGATATTATATCACCATATCGCTTACACATTTCAGGTTAACACAACGAACGCGAGGTTGTTCGACTGAAGCAAGAGCTGTCGTACAAGGGAAATGGCTACCAAACTCTTGACACGTAACGCTTTTTTTTCCCGTTTTTTTTTTTCCTCCATTACCCATTATTTTAGGATATAAGTCTAACAGACTATGTATACATAACGCACCACTAGAAGTGTATATGGAAGTGCCACCACTTACTGACACTGCTAGTACACATAACATTTAATGCTGCATTCTGAAAAAACACTGGTATCAACAGCCTCTACCAGTCTTCTTAAAGGGTTGTCAACTTCACATCAAATAATTCTATTTTTTGTGAATAATGCAAAGTTATACAGTTTTTCAATATACATCTCTATGATCAATTCTCGAGTGTTTGTAGCTATCACCGACTCGCTGTCTCCTCAGGAGCTTCAAATTGTGTTACTGCATGTGGATAAAAAACAGCCCTGGTCATGTGTGATGTCACACAGGTTCACGCCTTGTATAACAAACGGCTCTAAGTACTCTCTGTTGATACTAAATATATCATTAAATATGTCATTTAAGTGTAACTAACCCGCTGATATCTTGTGTTATATGTACAGCCCAGTAGTTGGAGAAGATTGCATAGCGTGCCCGACGTCACACATCATGCCCTGGATAATGTATATTCTCCGGAGGGCAGACCTTCTGTCTGCGGGGAGCCTGCCCTCTACAATCCTTTAACTTTGGCCACAGCCTATTTTACAAAAGAAATGAATCTGCCAACATGGATATTCAAGCTAGAATCTGACGTATCAGCAGAGATCAACTGAAAAAGCGGATTAAGGAAGCGCTTTTTTGATCTTGCGTGTAGACGCTTCAGGTCTGAGAAGTTTTATTGCTGTAACTTTTTTGAGGTCTCCGTCGCCTCCATAGAAACTCTGGAGTAGATTCCTTTTATAGAATCTTTGTGAAACTTGTCATTATAGTATTTCAGATGGAGACAAGAAGAATGATCTGCTACTGTTCTTGCTCCCTCTGCTAACTCAACCTGTTTTTCACCACTCACTCGCCTGCTCCCACGGCAACTCCGCTGAGCTGGCTCTAAGATCCATGAGAAGTGGTGATATTAGAATACATACAGTCATTAATCTTAAACTCCCAATATGCTTTAGTAACAAGGTTGGTCAATGTGTAGCCTGATCTGAAGGCAGACTGAGGAAATTATGTTGGATGTTGGTGACTCAACTTCCTAATCTAGTGGTCAGATCGGAATCATTTAAAGCTTCTTTCCACATAGATTTTTTTCTTGTTGGGTGTGAATACATTATTAAGTCCTGTATTATGCCCCACTGAGGACCTTTACACATCCAGAAGTTTTTCAGCTCTTGCATTGCTAATGGGCTCCACTCCTGTAATTCCAATCTGTAAAATCTTTCCTTCAGCTCCCATGACTTTTGGTTATTTGCTTCTTGGTCTTTAGTCCATGAATAATTATCCTTTATTTTGCTTTGTAAAAGGAACTGTCATTAGAATTGGCCTAATAAGCCACTACCCATTGGTTAGCAGACGTGAAACAGCTCTGATGTAATTTTTCTGGCCTAGTTTGGGGTATTATCAGAAACATCAACTTGCAGTGAGATTGTTAAATTGGTTTGTAGAAAGTCAGGAGGGGAGGTCGGGTGGGAAGTCCACTGAAGTCATCATTACCTGCCTCTAAACCACCGCCTCCCAGTGTGAATGACAATCATGACTGGATTCAGGAATTGTCATGTTTGTCACCTGGATGAAGGACATATTTACGTGAACGGGGCGTTCTCGAGGCAGGGAAGCTTGACTTCATGTTGACTCTCTGGCTCTTGACTTACAAACCAATCTACTATCTCACTTCCAAGTTGATTTTCTGTGATGCTTCCACCACACCAGGCTGTGAAAAAAACATACATCTAGAACTGTTCAGCTGCCTGACAGACATACTGTAGTTTAATAACCCAGATTTTGTGACAGGTTCCTTTAAGAGGGTGTAACAGGAAACCAGTTAGTTAGAGAGCCTTCTAATCCTCTATTCTTTTAAATAATTCCCTACGGAGACGCGCGCCGGCGAAGCCGGAAACCGGAGAACGGAACACAGGGCGGAAACAGCCGAACAGGGGAAAACGATACTACTCCTATCCTGTATATATGAGCACAGCACAATACTACTACTCATATCCTGTATATATGAGCACAGCACAGTACTACTACTCCTCTCCTGTATATATGGGCATAGCAAAGTACTACTACTCCTATCCTGATATATGGTCACATCACAGTAACTATTACTCCTATCCTGTATTATGGCACAGCACAGTACTACTACTCCTATCCTGTATATAGGGGTACAGCACAGTACTACTACTCCTCTACTGATATATGGGCATAGCAAAGTACTACTACTCCTATCCGTAAATGGGCACATCACAAGTACTATTACTCCTATCCTGTATATATGGGCACAGCACAGTACTACTACTCCTATCCTGTATATATGGGTACAGCACAGTACTACTACTCCTATCCTGTATATATGGGTAGAGAACAGTACTCACTATTATCCTGTATATATGAGCAAGCACAATTACTACTATACTATCCTGTATATATGAGCACAGCACAGTACTACTACTCCTATCTGTATATAGGGCACAGCACAGTACTACTACTCCTCTCCTGTATATATGGGCATAGCCAAGTACTACTACTCTATCTGTATATATGGGCACATCACAGTACTACTACTCTATCCTGCTTATATGGTCACAGCACAGTACTACTACTCCTATCCTGTATATATGGCTAAAGCACAGTACTACTACTCCTATCCTGTATATATGGGTACAGCACAGTACTACTACTCCTATCCTGTATATATGGCTACAGCACAGTACTACTACTCCTATCCTGTATATATGGCACAGCACAGTACTACTACTCCTATCCTGTATATATGGGCACAGCACAGTACTACTACTCTATCCTGTATATATGGGTCAGCACAGTACTACTACTCCTATTCTTGTATATGGGACAGCACAGTACTACTACTCCTATCCTGTATATATGGTACAGACACAGTACTACTACTCCTATCTGTAATATGGGCAACAGCACAGTACTGCTACTCCTATCCTGTATAGATGGGCAATCACAGTACTACTACTCCTATCACTGTACTATACTTACATATATATTCCTTTAATGACCCCTTATTGTAACAGTCCTGTAATGGCTTCTCTATAATGTAAGTACTGCATGCCACCCCCATCTCCTAATATTAGTCCTGTAGTGACCCTTTACTATCTATATACAATCCTACTGTACAATGGGCCCCCTTATTATAGATATTCAGTTTAGTAGTGACCCCCTTCTAATTTTTAGTCCTCAACATACACTGCTCCAGGAGTGTGAATAGTTAAAATAAAATAATAAACCTCACTCACCTGTAGCAGTGCTCCCGCCGTCCTCCGCTTTTCTTCTCTCCTCTGGACTGGGACTGACAGGATCTAGACGCCGTGCGGCAGCGCGAGTGCATCACCCCCTGCCGCGCACCAGGGGTCAGGGTGCAACGTGCGCTGGGAAAAGTTCCCGGCTGCATGCACAGCCTGTGCTCAGCGGTCGCCGGTCAAAGTAATGGCATCACCATTGACGATGAGTTGCATCAGTGATGGTACTCGAGCGCGCGATATGGCCGCATCGAGTACCAATGCTGTCAATGGCAGGGGCCTCAGGTGGGGATGGAGGCCCCTGCCGTAGCAGTGGTATCGGGGGCCACAGGAGATTCACGGTCCTCCGGTGCCCCAGTCCGAGCCTGGGTGTAGGTACAAAAATCTTCTATGATGTTAAATCATTTTGTGTGAAACCTACAAAAGTGCTTAAAGGACATCTACCACCAGGATCAAGGATTATGAACCAGGTATACACTGACATACTGGTGTGTGCCCCTCTGGTAGGATCTGCTCTTCTTTTAGACTTCTTAAGCTCTTGTTTTTAAGAATTATGCAATGAGCCTCCATTAACATCTATGGAGCGTGTGGCCTCTCAGAATGGCAGGAGTCTGGATTCAGTCTCTAGTAGGTTTCAAGTGAGTCCATTTAATGAGCCATAAACCCAGGTGCAATGAGGCCTTGTGTTAGTGACTGGAAGGTCATCATCAGCTTGTACTCCCAGGTTTTCTTTGCTCTGGTATTCTTAAAGTCACCTTTCGTATAAAGACCTTTCATTCAAATTTTCGGACTAGGAGTAAGTAAGTAAGCAAGTAAGTAGTAAGAAGCAGCTCCTAGTGCTTGAACAAAGCCGCAGTGTTAGAGTGATAGCGTTACCGGAAACCTCCGTAACTCTATCAAACACTGCGGCGGGGGTACAATGTAATCATCGGACGACGTATTCAGGAGTGGGCAGTCCGAGGCGCTGCCTCTTCCCCCGCCCGCTCGCTCATAGCCGGCAGTGACTGCGCGCGCCAGGTGGCAGTCACCGCCCCTAGCCACGCCCCACCCGCCCCCTCATGAATACATCGGACCGCTTTGCGAGCTGTCCGACAATTACATTGCACCCCGCCGCAGTGTTAGATAGCGTTACCGGCGGTTTCCGGTAACACTATCACTGTAACACTGCGGCGTTTGATCAAGCACTAGGAGCTTATTTAGGTCCTCTTAAATATTCTCACTGTGGCCTGGTCTAGAAAAGTGTTTTCCCACTTATCCATCTTCTTGCTCATGGTATGTGTGTGAGAATTCATCCTGCTCTGTAGTATTGTTGAGTCTCCACGATGTATATATTATTTTTACAACACCTCATGCACATTATCATGTCACAACATTTGGGGTGTACAGGAGAATGTGCCCGGGATTTCTAGTCCTGCTGTATGTTGAGGATGTGGACTGAGCTTGATGATAGAAAATGGGCACAAGCTTGCAATTTTTTGTTATTGCAGGAAAAGTGCCCATCTGTGTTAGTTGTGAGAGAGGAACTTCTGACACGAGAAATTCCTCATATTTGGTGGCTGTTTGTAGGAGGAGGTGTAGGTCCGGGAATATATCCTTTAAACCCTTTCAGGACCTGGCACTTTTTTGTTTTTTCATTTTCATTTTTCACTCCACATGATCAAAAATCTCCTAACGTTTTTATTTTTCATGTACAGAGCTGTGTGACGGCTTGTTTTCTGCGTAACAAATACACTTTATAGAGATGGTATTTATTATTCCATGCCGTGTACTGGGAAGCGGTAAAAAAATTCCAAATGCAGTGAAATTGGTAAAAAATGCATTGTGAGTAGGTTTTCTGTGTGCTGGATCTTACGGATTTCACTGTGACACCCAAATGACATGTCTACTTTATTCTTTGGGTCGGTAGTTACGGGGATACACATTTATATAGGTTTTATAATGTTATCATACATTTAAAAAAATTAAAACCTCCTGTACAAAAAATTTGGGGGGATTTTGCCATCTTCTGGCGCTAATAACTTTTTATACTTTGGTGTACAGAGCTGTGGATGGTGTCGTTTTTTTGCGGATTTGATGACAATGTTATCGATTTTAGGACTGTACGACTTGTGATCACTTTTATAGAATTTTAAATTTTTAAAAATTGACAAAAAAGTGCTATTTTCGACTTGGACGCAATTTCCGTTACGGGATTAAACAGCAGTGAAAAACTTTTATCATTTTTTGATAGATCGGGCATTTTCGCGGCGATACCTAATGTGTTTATGATTTTCTGTTTATTTATATTTAGATCAGTTCTAGGGAAAGGGGAGTGATTTGAGTTTTTAGGGTTTTTATTATAGTTCTTTTTTTTAACTTTTTTTTATTTTTATATTTACTATTTTTCAGACTCCCTAGGGTACTTTAACCGCTATGGAGCGCGTGATGAGCCCTCTCCATGCCACCGCGGCCGACCCGTGACGCGCTATTACGTATGGGTCGTGAACGGGTTAACCTGTCCTTTTCGTTGGTATTCCAGAAGGCTGCTCCTTGAAATATTGTAGCTCTGTGGATCTGTTTAGTAGTGCAGCTACTCCTCCTCTAGTTACGCCATGAACATGTTGGCATACTGTGGTGACATTCTGCTCCCCATGGCTTTCCCATATGCCCTTACCAAGAAGAAGTAATTGTGATGTTATACAAATCTGATAAGCTGTAGGACAGGTTCTGTGGCCATGTGTTCTTCTGGAGAAAGTATTTACAGGCAGCGAAGCCATCTTCATGTGGAGTGTTGGAGTAGAAAGATACAACTTCCAGAGTTGCCAATATCGTGGTTTACCGAGGATGTTGGTGGTGTTGTGGACATAGCTTGGTGTCTCCTTCACCAAAGGTTTTTAAAATGTTTCCCACGCAGTTAGACATATTTTCAGTTAGACTTCAATCAACCGGAAATAATTGGTCTCCCTGGATTGTCATCTTGTGTGTATTTAGGTACCAGAGAAAGATTTAATGGTCCTTATACTGAAAGGTGATTTTAAGAATAGCAGAGCAAGGAGAACCTGGGGGTTCAAGCTGATGACCTCCAGTCATTGACACAAGGCCTCAATATTGCAGCTTGGTTGGCTATTACATGGACTCATTAAGACTAACTCCAGAACCCTGCCATCCTAGGCCACTATGGTATATGATAGCATTATTAAATAAAGATTGTTATTATTTGTTTCCTTGCCTGATGAGAGGGCCCTGCACGAAACGTGAATAAATATACTTTATCTTGTTAGCCAATAAAGGTAAATTCCTTAAGAACGTTTGTAGTTTTTACACAAAAGTATTTACCGTATTTTTCGGACTATAAGGCGCACAAAAAATCCTTTGATTTTCTCAGAAATCAAAGGTGTGCCTTATAGTCAGTGGCCTTATATATGAACCGTACTGACAGACAACGCTGCCTTGAACTGGGCACAGGTCTGCCACCTGCTGGTCATTCATCCTTATTATCCGGTGCGCCTTATCATCCGGTGCACTTATATATGAACCTAGACGTTTTAGCAGACATTTATTTATGGTGCGTCTACACTCCGGTGCGCCTTACAGTCCGAAAAATACTGTAATACTTTATAAGATTTTTTATTTTTCCTGGCTAACACGGTACTCCTACACTTTATCAACATACTATGGGGTGTAGGTACACAGAGAGGGAATAATTGTGTAATACCGAACTGTGGCATTGGGTGCCTTTTAATTTTGCTATGTTACAGATTATGCATTGATGACTTTTAGGGAATAAGTGTGGGCTACAGTTGTCAGAGGAAACAAAATATACATGTTGGAAGGAGCTACACTTACAAAATATACCTGCTCCAACTTACAAACAAATTCAACTTAAGAACTGTCACATGTGCTTCTCGCCCCCGCCAGCGCGTCGCACAAGTAACTTACGCGTACTGTCCGGCCCCGGCTGCTGCTGCTCCGTCCTCTTCAGGTGTGCGGGCGTTCCCGACTCCTAGGCACACGCTGGTTTCTGCAGATTATTTAAAGGGCCCGCGCCACTAAAGCGCTGGCCTTTCTAAGGTAACCATATAACCCTGCCTCTTCCTGTTACCCTTGCCGCTGCTACGTCTCCGACTCTGATCCTGTGCTGCCCGTCCTGACACTCCTGCCTGCCCCCGACTACAAGATGGCCTACCGTTTCTGTACCTAGTCCTTGGCTGCCACTGCGGACAACACGCTGTGGAATGACCTGGTGGTACCACGCCGTAGCAAGTCCAACCCGCTTTGCGGTGGGGCTCTGGTGATGAAACCGGGGTGCCACTTAGACTCCGGTCCCAGGTAGTGGCTTGCGTCATTGTCCGCCAGTGGTTCAGAGGATCCACAACCTCTAAGCCTGACAAGAAAAACCTACAGAGCCTTGGATTACGATAAATGTGATAGAGTATGTTAGTTTGTGTGACTAGTTACGTATCAAAGTCAATAAAATAATGATTCATGGTTCAGTATTCTAAAGATACAGAACTGTGTAACTTCAAGTAAATAAGAAGTGAATACAGAAAGAAGAAGAGGTAACGTAGGAAATGACACATTATAATCCTATAATACTGGTGTAGTTTCTGCTGCTTACATTACATGAGCTTTCCTCTATCCGCTGTACAGTGCTCCCTTAACCACTCAATTTTCTCTGCAAAGGACCAGAACCAGTAAAGTAATAAATAAATATGATAATTATGTGTAATACAGTAGGACAAACCAGGTGTAAAATTACTGAGCAGTTAATGTGATCACCACTATGTTTGGCTGTATTAGGCTGCATGCTGTGGCTTTGATGTCATGAGGGTGACAGGCCTATGACCATTATGTGGAGCAATCATCAAGTCCAGAGAAGCCTCAGGTATTTGTGCTGAGGGGTCGATTCATGGAGGGAGAAAAGGGAAGGTGTGTGGCCACGGAACTGGAAATGCAGAGGGGATGAAAAATAGTTATGTATTTACATGGGGCTGGAGGGACAGGAGGGATGCATTTACATAGGACTGCATGTTAGAGGGCTGGAGGGACAGAGTGGTGCGTTGCATTTACATGGAACTGCATGTTAGGAGGACAGGAGGGATGCATTTACATGGACTGCATGTTAGGATGCTGGGGTGACAGGAGGGATGCATTTACAAGGGACTGCATGTTACAAGGCTGGGGATAGGGGACGCATTTACATGTGTCTGCTTATAGGAGGGAGGCAGGAGGGATGTATTTACATGACACTGATGTAGAAGGCGAGGGAAGGATGCATTTATGAGGGCTGCATGTTAGGAGGCTGCACGGACGGGGGATGCATTTATATGGGCAGCTTGTTAGAAGGTGGGGGCACAGGAGGGATGCATTTTCATGGGACTGCATGTTGTGGCTGGAGAGACGGAGGATGCATTTGCATTGGACTGCTTTTAGGAAGCTGGGAAACCAGTAGGGGCATTTACATGACTAAATGTAAGAAGCTGGGGAACAGAAGGGATGCTTACATGTGGACTGCATGTTAGGAGCCTGGTGGGACAATAGGGGTGAATTTACATGGGACATGCATTTAGAAGGCTAGTGGGACAATATGGATGCATTTACATGGGCCTTTATGTAAGAGGCTGCAGGGAACGGGAGACAATTTATGTGAGACAGCTTGTTAGAAGGTGGGGACACATGCATTTCCTGGGATTGGTGTTTAAGTGGCTGGAGGGACAGGAGGTATGCATTTACATGGGAATGCATGTTATGGGCTGGGGGGACAGGTGGAATGCATATCCATGGGACTAGCTTGATAGGAGGCTTGGTAGACAGGTGGAATGCATTTACATGGGACTGCATGTTAGGATGCTAAAGGGATAGGAGGGTTATGCGGACCATGGTGGAAGAATTAAAAAAGTGCTCATTATGATAGCACTATATGTTGGGCAGGTGATACATAGTATTGCCAGCTCAGCTACATTACATTTCTACACCACATATTTTAGCCACCCGCTGGTACCGTATTGTGAATAATGCAATCATGTTAAATGCCAGCCCATGTTTTTAAGGGCGCAAACTGTTTTTTTTTTACATGGGACTGTATGTTGGAGGAAATGGAAATCAGCACATGGTCATACTGATATAGAGGGAAGTACCACCTGCTTGCCACACTAAGTCTTTGGAATAGATATACGGCTGCACATATATATGGATCACATATACGTCCCCATAGTTGTCTATGGCACCTGGGCTCGGTATGGTGAGCACAACATGTGCTCTATCTTTGACCTAATAAGTACTGCTGCTCTATTCTCTATGACCTGTCCCGTATGGCGCCGGGCACATGTTGGCCCCTATGTCGTAAATCAGTATGGTCATTGTTGTGGTGAGACATCATCTCGGTGAAGCAGTGCAGGGAAGGCAGCTACACACTCACATTACTAGAGCAAGACAGCCTGAGGGACTGAAAAATGAGGGCTCATTGGAGTTTGTAGTATCCTGTGTGCCGACCACTTGGCGATAACTCCCCCTACTTTGCAAAGCCTAAAATTTTGTAAATCATTAAAGCAAACTATTTAGACTCCAATTACTTGATTTATTACATTTTTGTTCCTGTGCTTCTATTTTTAGCCTATACTGTATCTATTAAAACTAAATCAGATAACTAAAACCTTTTGGTGGTTTTCTACAAAACTGATTGTGTCCGGATCATGCAAAACAGTGAAGACAACTATACTTTTTCTTTTAGCATTAATGTTTGGCTTTCTACAAGGATATAGTAGGGGGGGGGAAATGTTTAAAAGCTAATAATTGCTTGTCGAAAATGTCATTTGTAAGATGAGAGAACCTGATGTCAGGTTCGACTTTCGGGTTCGGCGTGACTGACCAGTGAGATATTGCCAACAGCATTCTGGCATATTGATGCCCCACAACTAGCCATAGCTATGATTGGTCAGGGTGGCAATATGTCCAACCCAGGAAGCTGTACCCGAACCCGACATGGGTATACTAATCTGTAGTCAACAGCTATTCCTCCTGTACACATGCACTCCCTGCTTAGTCAAACATGTTATTAATTTGGAGGTGACTTGCTCCCTGAGACAAAATGGATTGAAAATATTGAATGTAAACTGCATTATCCTCTCTCCCCAAATTTGCAGGTCCAATACTCTACTGAGTTTCATCTAATATGTATGGACAGCTTAACGAAATTGCCTCAGTGTTTAAAATACTTGCATTATCTTTGCAAACAGCTCGTGGTATGTTACCGCCTCAAATTTACTTACTCTACAATTTACTGTGATTATATTGCCATGTACCTCCAGCTGTGGTATTGGTCCTTAGCATAGAATACCCTATGTAAATGGCACATGTGAAATAGCAGTATAAATATACACAAGTAATACACTCTACTACCCCTGGTACTAACAAAAGACTAACCATGGGTTTGTGAAACAAAATTTTGTTTTTACACCTTACAACTGCAAATGCATTAAAATGAGCCATGCGGGATTACGCAGCTCACTCCTATTATTTGCACAAAGCCGCCAGCCAAGATACTTGTCAGATTAGTATTTCCTTGTGTGACTATTATGCTAAGTGTGCCAGTTCTGCCTACATAAACTTCCTTACCCTATGTCCCCTGCTACCGGATCTAGAGGTTTGTCAATAAGCAATGAAGCGAATGTCCATAAATAAATGTAATGTAATAATATGGTCAGGTTTATACATTATACAGTCCATATCTGGAGGAACGTTCACTGGCACAGGTGATAAATCAATTTGCAGATGATGCCAGTTTGTAAGATTACACAGAGTGGAGGCTGGCACAGAAGAGTTGTCCAGCCACATTCTTTGTTTATTACACACAATAGCATGTGTAGGATTATGTTTAATTATTGGTACGGACACCTCAAGGAGGAATGGAGAATATCCACACATTCCCTGAGTTACTTTCATCATTGGTTGAAGAACCAAGGTATAGGATTGATGACCTCAATCACAGTAACTCTTTCTTTTTATTGTATTTTTATGTATTAATATATAATAATAAATCAATGTGATAACGTCTGCTTACCAGACCAGTTCTCTTTATACTATTTCCAAGGATTGAGCACCTACCTGCTAGATTGAGAAAGTCCATATCCCCTATTTAGAATGTGTAGAGTAGAAAGATGGTATGTATACTAATATGTTAGGCTCCATACTCACGTCCACCTGAGAAATGTGTGCCGTGAGCCGCAAGCTGGCCGAAAAGGAGAGGTGAGCACAGCTTACCCTTCCCTCTCTAAGAGTGTGAACGGCCATGCTGCAAATCAGGCCACAAATAGCACCTACCTATGCAGCCCACTAACTTCCTGTGTCACAATGCACTGCATGGCGGCCATGATCAGGTGCCTTCTAACATGTACCTAACAGCAAAAATGTCCTGAAATGAAAACCCAGGCGCCTCACAGATGGCCATAATGTATACAACCTAAAACAAACCTTCTCTCCTGTACTAGCATCATGTGCCATACAGGTCAACTTGAGAATGTGATTGGTCCAGTGACAACTTTGCCCTTACATGGCTGCAGGAGTTTGACCCCTTTATCTATCTATACCGATATGTTTTATACTAAGACATTTACTATTTAATATTTTGGAAAATATGTGATTGTTGTATGTAGGTCCCCAGAAAGGTTCAAGATATGGTCACTAGCGCTCCCACAATGACATCACAGTCTTTTCCTTTTGGTAATACCTTGGTTATACAGCCAAGTATCCCACTTGTTGTTCCCATCTGTCTGCCAAATATGCTGTGCGTGTGAATCTGTCCGAATAAGTACCCCTAATGTCCTGACTAACATGCAACTGGCAATACAATAATCAGAACTCTCTTCTCTGCGCAAGAACAATTTTTTACATTAAATATTTTTCTATGATATGAACTACCCCCTCCCCAAAGGTCCGTAGTAGAGAAAGGAAAAGGTAAACAAAAACACTACAGTACTTGTGCCTCATGCACACAACTCTAAGCGGCCAGATCATGGCCCTCTCCATAGAGATCTGTAGCGCTCGATCACTGTGACCCTTAGCCACACAGCTTTCATGGACTGGAGAGGGATGGGAGCGCTGTTTTTCTGGTTTTGAGCCCTGTGCACGGCACCCATTTCATCAATACTACTCCTTACACCAGGAGACCAGTCTAGTCTGCTGGAAAATGACAGAGAGTGTTTTTTTTTCTTATCTGCCTCGGCAACCCTGGGGGTTATCCACATTCTTGGATACCCGCTTAAGAAACTTTGAACTTTAAATCTTTTCCATTCTCATAATCTCCCCTCTACTTCAAAAAAGGATCCACTCTATTACCACTTTTGTGTCATTTGCACAGAGAAAACTTAATAAACCTGTTTTCTATGTTACCTAAAACAGTGCCGCTTCTATGTTACCTACTAAAGGTACAGTGCCCATAGTCTATAATTAATATTCTAGCCAAAATGGACACACAATAGAATGGAGCCAAGAACCTGTGTCCACAACTTTTACCTTGCCCCTTCCTCTGAAGAACAGCAAGTTTGGTCTTGGTATCAATTGTGAGGCTTATGCCATTTTTTGTATCTTTTCTTCCAGATACACTAAACCCTTAACATTTGCCGACTTATCGGCGATGAATGCCACTGGGATGGGAGAGCCTGTGATGGCTCAGTTGGCGTTACTACATTGACCATATAGTCGTAAGTAAACAGATCTGTGAGAAAAATAATCTTGTTACCTTTCTTTCATAACATACGTGGAGTCTCCCTTTAAAATTCTGTTATTTCCTTGACCCATAAACTTTCCGTTATGTTAAATATGGGAAAACCACATATAGCCATATTTAAAATGGCAAGTGTTGCCACTGGCCCCGTGTTATAAACGCAGGATTTCAACCATGACAGGCTTTACTAATATTATGGGAGAGTGAAAAGATTATGAGATTGGATTTCAGCGCACCGTTTGTGTTGTCCGTTCTGAAATATTTATTGCATGTCGAACTGTCAGGGCTGCTCCAGTGTGATGAGGTGGAGTTCTGAGCTTATAATATCTAGTCAGTGAGAATGATTGCAAGGTAATACATAACTGAATGATAATAATCAAAGGCGCAGCAGAGAGATTTTTGTCATTTACGCTTCTTTTGAAAATTCCCTTTCAAAAGATCTCAGTAGTTTTTTGTTTTAGGTCATAATGAGAAAGACTCATCATTCCTTCTTTCCCGGTTTTCTGCATTGTCCCTACCTACTTTGGGCTTGGAGTGTGGGGCAGACAGAGCGTGAGTGTCCCACCTGCCATATTTACTATAGTCACCATAGAACTCTGCGTCCATGCGCTGGTCCACTGAGCTGAGCGTTTACCCCTCCACACCATTTGGGTAAGGGGTAATATAGGTGCACTTTCTGCTGGACGCCAAGAATGCACCTGTGTCAGAGTCTTGTGAGCCTGATTTTAGGTGAAAAGCCACCCTACCTTCTAGTTAGGTGTGGAACTTGCTCTGTTGTTTGGCGCCTGATCCTACTGAAAGCCCTTGGTGGAAATGGTGTGCACTTTCTTGCCGGCAGTACACAAAGCACTGCCTAATTCAAGTCTTGTACTTTATTTTCAGTGAGCAAAAGCTTCTACTCCACGCTACCCTACCGCCGTTCTTCCCTGTTCTTATTGGAATTTGCTGAATGAGCCGGTCTAACTAAAAGGCCCAGAGCTTTAGTAGATATGATAATGGATCGCCAACAGTGACATTTATTAGATAGTGCATTTTAAGGACACTCTACCTTCAGGTTTCGGACTGGTAGATGATCAAACTTACCTGCTTGATTCATGTTATTCTTGGAAATGGACACTTCTTTCTTATCCTCAGACCTCTGATTTGGTAGAAACAAAAGTCTTATAAAATTTGTGAAATGAGCCGCAGTTGCTTCCGGGTAGCACAGGAGCACCTCTCAATTAAAACATGCACATTTTCTAACCCTAATCCTTCATAAGCTGATGATAAATTTAAACACATCAAGTCTTAATGACTTCCTCATGTGTGTTTTTCTGCAAAGGACAATTGGATTTTTATTAAATGGTTTTTTTTTTTGGGACTGTATGTTTTCCCTCTTCCAGCCATCAAGATAAAAGCCATTAGAGCAAAGTCTTTTAATGTAATGCCTTTGTACTTACCTGTATGTCCACCTTTTAAAGTTTTTAAATAGCTTTAAAGCTTTTTTTTGGACTTGCTGTGCTTAACAATAATCAAAATGTAATCTTAGTTTAACCCATGAGCACACTAGTTGTTCATCATTTTCTCCTCCATAATACAGATGCATCGGTTCAGATGGCAGATCAAAAAGTGCTAAGTAACGGGTTATATTTAATATAAAAATGTCACAACCCACTTTCCTTTTAAGGAGGGTCCCTGACTGAGTGTACCTGGCTATATACGAGCATGTGGTTTAGTAGCTCGGCATGAAGTGCTTCATCACTTTGAGAGCAGCTTTGGATGATGATGTGCACAATGGTCAGAACCATTAAATATTTTACCATAGAAAAGTACTTTTAAAGGTCTGAACTAGAAACAAAGATGGGAATGAAGATGCATTGGGTAAAGATCTTAATGAAGAATTTTTACTTTAGTGACACTGAAATTTTTATTGAGACATCGCTGACAGTTGATATGGAAACAAATGGTCTCCATGAAAATGATTCACTGTTTGGTTCTTGCTCATCATCGGTGTAGGGCAGTTGTAATGCCTTAGCTGATACCAGCATGAGGACGTCAGTTAGCTACTAAGTTGAGGCTCTCATTACAGTAAACCTGGTACCCTCCTATGAGAACAAAACACAAAACAGTGGTGTCCTGTCGAACATTTTTGGTGTTGCTAATAGAAACTTTTGTATGATTACCTGTATATACATAGTAGATTCTAACCTTTTCTTTCTTAGAAACCAAACAAATAGAAGATCCAAGAAGTACAATGGGGAGCACAGGAGCGTTGTTTAAGGACTATCTAGTACTAGCTCGGAACAGCTCTGTGGCTCAAAAGAAATGTACCAGGTGCAGACAACAGAGACGAATGAGCCAGAAGGATATAGGCAGCTACATGATGTTATGGAGATAACTGGATCCCGACAGTTGTAATCTTAGTATCGCACATCAAAGAGTCTGACAGAGGCCTGATCTAAGTGTTTGGGGATGTGTTTTTTATTCAGACATCTTTCTTATAGTTTATACTGCAACTCACCAAGCCAATACAGCAACCAGATTCCATACGTAGATGGAGCCGGATTCATCAGAGTCTTATTTTATGCTCGTGTTGAAAATTACTGTGAAGGGTTGATTCTGGTGCACTTTCCATTTCTTTTATTTTCCAATGCAATATTTAATTTCCTATAGCTGGAATGACCAGCTTGTTTAAATTTACATTCGCCTTACAAGTGGTTTCCGCCCGTCTCATCCAGTTCCAACTATGATCAGAAATCTTAAAGCCGAAATTGCAACAACAAAGCCACGGGTATGATGGCTAAATCTTTGATCATTTATTTCTATGGATTTTTCAATGTTATTATAATGTCATTTTATATACCCGCAGAATTTTGAGATGATATATAATATATATGTGTTGTAATTTAAATATGTTACTATTAAGGGGTATTCCGGACATCAGCATAATCAGTATATCCAAAATGGGTTCATTAAATATAAGCTAATAGTAATTAGTGTTATTAAAATTTGCTCCCCTTACGCAGAAAATCTGGGGAACATTATGATGAAGATTAACATGCTCTGCCCTTTAATCAGTCCGCTTATAATTTCCTACCACGCGGGAGAAGACACAGACAGAAAGTGGCCGCTGAGCAATTGTCCACGCCACTGTCCTTGTACCTGCTTGGCAGGTCTGTGATCACACACTAGTTTGACTGGAGTGGTTGGTTGCAGTGCATCAGTCATGGCCCGTGTTTTGCTGATCGACAGGTACAACATCATTACTATGGTAACAGGCAAGAAGTCTATTAAACTCATACTGGGAGCAGAGCATAAGAGATAGGAGGAGTTATGAGAAACTAAAGGCTTGGGACTGTATTTCGCAGTGGCGGCCATCTGGTGATAACACAGACTACTAGAGAGGCAATAACAATTTTTGTTGCATATAAATCAAAATATTAACTCAACTTTTGGTGACTAATAACATTGATGTTATTGATTGCATATGGTTTTTGTATTCATGTTCATATTCCCAGAATGCTATCTAAAAAGGAATGGAGAAGGGGCGACTCCTATAGTGCGTATCCTTAGTGACCAGTTTGACAGTGAGCAGTAGTGTGAAACTGCTCACCTGGTGGATGTTGTGCTTGCAGCACATCTCTGTATGTAATCTTTTGATAGGCCATCAACGCTTGGCGTCCTCATGTCAGCCCGATCCCGGTGTCGATCCTACTCCTCTTCGGGATACACGACTCCGGATACGTACAGTCACAGTGGACGCATCACTAATGCGCATGGGGTGTGAGCGATAGAATGGCCGCTAACACATCAATATAATAATGTTAAGTTTATTTGGTAGTAAAGATATAAAACCATCGGGAGGGAGAGATAAAACAACGACGTTTCGCGCTCAGACTGAGCGCTCGTCAGGTGCCTGGAACCTACGAAGCGTCGAGTCCGAGCGCGAAACGCGTGGTTTTATCTCTCCACCCTATTGTTTTATGTATATTATACTACCAATAAACGTCATTTATTATACTTGATAGTCTTAGGCCCATTCTATCGCTCCACCCCATGCGCATAGTGATGCGTTCCCACGGTCATATTCCAAATGACTTGCATATTGTATATTAGATAACCATATCGCTTTACACAGTTCACGGTTACAAACGAAACGCGAGGTTGTTACCGACTGAGCAGAGCTTCGTACAAGGAAAACTGGCACCAAAACCTTCGACACGTACGCTTTTTTTTCCCGTTTTTTTTTTCCTCCATTACACCATTATTTTAGGATAATAAGTACTAACAGACTATGTATATACATACCACCCTAGAAGTGTATATGGCAGTGCCCACACTACTGACACTAGTACACATACATGTTAATGCTGCATTCTGAAACATCTTGGTATCAACAGCCTCTCCAGTACTTCTTAAAGGGTTGTCTACTTCATCAAATAATTCATATTTTTTGTGATAATGCAAAGTTATAAAGTTTTCTCACACTATACATCTCTATGATCAATTCCTCGAGTTTTGTAGTATCACCGCTTCGCTGTCTCCATTCAGGAGCTTCAAATTGTTTACGCACTGTGGATAGAAAAACCAGCCCATGGTCATTGTGATGTCACACAGGTGTCACAGCCTTGTTATAACAACCGGCTCTAAACTCTCTGATGATACTAAATATATCATTAAAATATGTCATTTAAAGTGTAACAGTAACTCCGCTGTTCTATGTGTTATATGTACAGCCATAGTTGGAGAATGATTGGCATAGCTGACCCACGTCACACACATGCCCTGGATAATTGTAATATTTCCAGGAGGGCACCTTCTGTCTGCCGGGGAGCCTGCCTCTACATCCTTTAACTTTTGCACAAGCCTATTTTAACAAAAGAAATGAATCTGCAACATGGATATATCAAGCTGATCTGACGTATCAGCAGAGAATCAAACTGAAAAAAGGGATTAAGGACGCTTTTTTGATCTTGACGTGTAGACGCTCAGTCTGAGAAGTTTTATTGCTGTAACTTTGTAGAGTTTCCGTCCAGCCTCCATAGAAACTCTGGAGTAGTTTCCTGTTGTATAAATCTTTGTGACTAACTTGTCATTAGTAGTATTTCAGAGTGGAGACAAGAAGAATGCTCTGCTACTGTTCTTGCTCCCTTGCTATTAACCTGTTTTTCACCACTCACTCCCCGCTCCCACGGCAACTCCGCTGAGCTGGCTCTAAGATCCTGATGAGAAGTGGTGTACTAAATACATACATCATAATCTTAAATCCCAATTGCTTTACGATAACAAGGTTGGTCAATGTTTAGCCTGATCTGAAGGCAGACTGAGGAAGATTATGTTGCGATGTTGGTGATCAACTTCTAATCTAGTGGTCAGATCGGCATTCATTTAAGCATTCTTTCCACATAAGATTTTTTTTCTTGTTGGGTGTGAATAACATTATTAATTCCTGTGATTATGCCGCCACTGAGGACCTTTTACACATCCAAAGTTTTTCAGCTCTTGCATTGCTTATGGGCCTCCACTCCTGTAATTCCAATCTTTAAAATCTTCCTTCAGCTCCCAGACTTTTGGTTATTTGCTTCTTGAATCTTTAGTCCATGAATAATTATCTTTATTTTGCTGTGTAAAAGGAACCTGTCTTAGAATTGGCCTAATAAAGCACTACCCATTGTTTTATGCAGACGATGAAACAGCTCTATGTATTATTTCTGGCCTAGTTTGGGGTATTATCAGAAATCAACTTTGCAAGTGAGATGTAATTGGTTGTAAAAGTCAGGAGGTGGGAGTCGGGGGAAGGTCCACTGAAGTCATCTTCCTGCCCTCTAAACCACCGCCTCCCAGGTGAATGACAATCATTGCACTGGACTTCAGGACATTGTCATGTTTGTCACCTGGATGAAGGACATATTTACAGTGATGGGGCGTTCTCGAGGCAGGGAAAGCTTGACTTCCTCACTGTTGCTCTCTGCCTCTTGACTTCAAACCATCTATATTATCTCACTTCCAAGGTGATTTTCTGGATGCTCCACCACACAGCGCTTGAAAAACATAACTAGAAGTGTTCAGCTGCCTGACGACATATGTAGTGTTAAGTAAGTCCAGATTTATAGTATGACAGGTTCCTTTAAGAGGGTGTAACAGGAAACCAGTTAGTTAGAGAGCCTTCTAATCCTCTATTCTTTTAAATAATTCCCTACGGAGACGCGCGCCGGCGAAGCCGGAAACCGGAGAACGGAACACAGGGCGGAAACAGCCGAACAGGGGAAAACGAATATATGGGCATAGCAAAGTACTACTACTCCTATCCTGTATATATGGTCACATCACAGTACTATTACTCCTATCCTGTATATATGGGCACAGCACGGGGTACAGCACAGTACTACTACTCCTCTACTGTATATATGGGCATAGCCAAAGTACTACTACTCCTATCCTGTAAATGGGCACATCACAGTACTATTATCTCCTATCCTGTATATATGGGCACAGCACAGTACTACTACTCCTATCCTGTATATATGGGTACAGCACAGTACTACTACTCTATCCTGTATATATGGGTAGAGAACAGATACTCCTATACTATCCTGTATATATGAGCAAGCACAATAACTACTATACCTATCCTGTATATATGAGCACAGCCACAGTACTACTACTCCTATCTGTATATAGGGCACAGCACAGTACTACTACTCCTCTCCTGTATATATGGGCATAGCCAAGTACTACTACTCCTATCTGTATATATGGGCCACATCACAGTACTACTACTCTATCCTGCTATATATGGTCACAGCACAGTACTACTACTCCTATCCTGTATATATGGGTACAGCACAGTACTACTACTCCTATCTGTATATATGGGTACAGCACAGTACTACTACTCCTATCCTGTATATATGGGTACAGCACAGTACTACTACTCCTTATCCTGTATATATGGCACAGCACAGTACTACTACTCCTATCCTGTATATATGGGCACAGCACAGTACTACTACTCTATCCTGTATATATGGGTACAGCACAGTACTACTACTCCTATTCTTGTATATGGGCCAGCACAGTACTACTACTCCTATCCTGTATATATGGTACAGACCACAGTACTACTACTCCTATCTGATAATATGGGCAACAGCACAGTACTGCTACTCCTATCCTGTATAGATGGGCATCAAAGTACTACTACTCTATCACTGTACTATACTTACATATATATTCCTTTAATGACCCCCTTATTGTAAACAGTCCTGTAATGGCTTCTCTTAATGTAAAGTACTGCCATGCCACCCCCATCTCCTAATATTAGTCCTGTAGTGACCCTTTACTATCTATATACAATCCCTACTGACAATGGGCCCCCTTATTATAGATATTCAGTTTAGTAGTGACCCCCTTCTAATTTTTAGTCCTCAACATACACTGCTCCAGGAGTGTGAATAGTTAAAATAAAATAATAAACCTCACTCACCTGTAGCAGTGCTCCCGCCGTCCTCCGCTTTTCTTCTCTCCTCTGGACTGGGACTGACAGGATCTAGACGCCGTGCGGCAGCGCGAGTGCATCACCCCCTGCCGCGCACCAGGGGTCAGGGTGCAACGTGCGCTGGGAAAAGTTCCCGGCTGCATGCACAGCCTGTGCTCAGCGGTCGCCGGTCAAAGTAATGGCATCACCATTGACGATGAGTTGCATCAGTGATGGTACTCGAGCGCGCGATATGGCCGCATCGAGTACCAATGCTGTCAATGGCAGGGGCCTCAGGTGGGGATGGAGGCCCCTGCCGTAGCAGTGGTATCGGGGGCCACAGGAGATTCACGGTCCTCCGGTGCCCCAGTCCGAGCCTGGGTGTAGGTATCAAAAATCTTCTATGATGTTAAATCATTTTGTGTGAAACCTACAAAAGTGCTTAAAGGACATCTACCACCAGGATCAAGGATTATGAACCAGGTATACACTGACATACTGGTGTGTGCCCCTCTGGTAGGATCTGCTCTTCTTTAGACTTCTTAAGCTCTTGTTTTTAAGAATTATGCAATGAGCCTCCATTAACATCTATGGAGCGTGTGGCCTCTCAGAATGGCAGGAGTCTGGATTCAGTCTCTAGTAGGGTTTCAAGTGAGTCCATTTAATGAGCCATAAACCCAGGTGCAATGAGGCCTTGTGTTAGTGACTGGAAGGTCATCATCAGCTTGTACTCCCAGGTTTTCTTTGCTCTGGTATTCTTAAAGTCACCTTTCGTATAAAGACCTTTCATTCAAATTTTCGGACTAGGAGAAGTAAGTAAGCAAGTAAGTAGTAAGAAGCAGCTCCTAGTGCTTGAACAAAGCCGCAGTGTTAGAGTGATAGCGTTACCGGAAACCTCCGTAACTCTATCAAACACTGCGGCGGGGGTACAATGTAATCATCGGACGACGTATTCAGGAGTGGGCAGTCCGAGGCGCTGCCTCTTCCCCCGCCCGCTCGCTCATAGCCGGCAGTGACTGCGCGCGCCAGGTGGCAGTCACCGCCCCTAGCCACGCCCCACCCGCCCCCTCATGAATACATCGGACCGCTTTGCGAGCTGTCCGACAATTACATTGCACCCCGCCGCAGTGTTAGATAGCGTTACCGGCGGTTTCCGGTAACACTATCACTGTAACACTGCGGCGTTTGATCAAGCACTAGGAGCTTATTTAGGTCCTCTTAAATATTCTCACTGTGGCCTGGTCTAGAAAAGTGTTTTCCCACTTATCCATCTTCTTGCTCATGGTATGTGTGTGAGAATTCATCCTGCTCTGTAGTATTGTTGAGTCTCCACGATGTATATATTATTTTTACAACACCTCATGCACATTATCATGTCACAACATTTGGGGTGTACAGGAGAATGTGCCCGGGATTTCTAGTCCTGCTGTATGTTGAGGATGTGGACTGAGCTTGATGATAGAAAATGGGCACAAGCTTGCAATTTTTTGTTATTGCAGGAAAAGTGCCCATCTGTGTTAGTTGTGAGAGAGGAACTTCTGACACGAGAAATTCCTCATATTTGGTGGCTGTTTGTAGGCAGGAGGTGTAGGTCCGGGAATATATCCTTTAAACCCTTTCAGGACCTGGCACTTTTTTGTTTTTTCATTTTCATTTTTCACTCCACATGATCAAAAATCTCCTAACGTTTTTATTTTTCATGTACAGAGCTGTGTGACGGCTTGTTTTCTGCGTAACAAATACACTTTATAGAGATGGTATTTATTATTCCATGCCGTGTACTGGGAAGCGGTAAAAAAATTCCAAATGCAGTGAAATTGGTAAAAAATGCATTGTGAGTAGGTTTTCTGTGTGCTGGATCTTACGGATTTCACTGTGCACCCAAATGACATGTCTACTTTATTCTTTGGGTCGGTAGTTACGGGGATACACATTTATATAGGTTTTATAATGTTATCATACATTTAAAAAAATTAAAACCTCCTGTACAAAAAATTTGGGGGGATTTTGCCATCTTCTGGCGCTAATAACTTTTTTATACTTTGGTGTACAGAGCTGTGGATGGTGTCGTTTTTTTGCGGATTTTGATGACAATGTTATCGATTTAGGACTGTACGACTTGTGATCACTTTTATAGAATTTTAAATTTTTAAAAATTGACAAAAAAGTGCTATTTTCGACTTGGACGCAATTTCCGTTACGGGATTAAACAGCAGTGAAAAACTTTTATCATTTTTTGATAGATCGGGCATTTTCAGCGGCGATACCTAATGTGTTTATGATTTTCTGTTTATTTATATTTAGATCAGTTCTAGGGAAAGGGGAGTGATTTGAGTTTTTAGGGTTTTTATTATAGTTCTTTTTTTTTAACTTTTTTTTATTTTTATATTTACTATTTTTCAGACTCCTAGGGTACTTTAACCGCTATGGAGCGCGTGATGAGCCCTCTCCATGCCACCCGCGGCCGACCCGTGACGCGCTATTACGTATGGGTCGTGAACGGGTTAACCTGTCCTTTTCGTTGGTATTCCAGAAGGCTGCTCCTTGAAATATTGTAGCTCTGTGGATCTGTTTAGTAGTGCAGCTACTCCTCCTCTAGTTACGCCATGAACATGTTGGCATACTGTGGTGACATTCTGCTCCCCATGGTCTCTTCCCATATGCCCTTACCAAGAAGAAGTAATTGTGATGTTATACAAATCTGATAAGCTGTAGGACAGGTTCTGTGGCCATGTTGTTCTTCTGGAGAAGTATTTACAGGCAGCGAAGCCATCTTCATGTGGAGTGTTGGAGTAGAAAGATACAACTTCCAGAGTTGCCAATATCGTGGTTTACCGAGGATGTTGGTTGGTGGTTGTGGACATAGCTTGGTGTCTCCTTCACCAAAGGTTTTAAAATGTTTCCCACGCAGTTAGACATATTTTCAGTTGACTTCAATAACCGGAAATAATTGGTCTCCCTGGATTGTCATCTTGTGTTATTTTAGGTACCGAGAGAAAGATTTAATGGTCCTTATACTGAAAGGTGATTTTAAGAATAGCAGAGCAAGGAGAACCTGGGGGTTCAAGCTGATGACCTCCAGTCATTGACACAAGGCCTCAATATTGCAGCTTGGTTGGCTCATTACATGGACTCATTAAGACTAACTCCAGAACCCTGCCATCCTAGGCCACTATGGTATATGATAGCATATATAAATAAAGATTGTTATTATTTGTTTCCTTGCCTGATGAGAGGGCCCTGACACGAAACGTGAATAAATATACTTTATCTTGTTAGCCAATAAAGGTAAATTCCTTAAGAACGTTTGTAGTTTTTACACAAAAGTATTTACCGTATTTTTCGGACTATAAGGCGCACAAAAAATCCTTTGATTTTCTCAGAAATCAAAGGTGTGCCTTATAGTCAGTGGCCTTATATATGAACCGTACTGACAGACAACGCCTGCCTTGAACTGGGCACAGGTCTGCCACCTGCTGGTCATTCATCCTTATTATCCGGTGCGCCTTATCATCCGGTGCACTTATATATGAACCTAGACGTTTTAGCAGACATTTATTTATGGTGCGTCTACACTCCGGTGCGCCTTACAGTCCGAAAAATACTGTAATACTTTATAAGATTTTTTATTTTTCCTGGCTAACACGGTACTCCTACACTTTATCAACATACTATGGGGTGTAGGTACACAGAGAGGGAATAATTGTGTAATACCGAACTGTGGCATTGGGTGCCTTTTAATTTTGCTATGTTACAGATTATGCATTGATGACTTTTAGGGAATAAGTGTGGGCTACAGTTGTCAGAGGAAACAAAATATACATGTTGGAAGGAGCTACACTTACAAAATATACCTGCTCCAACTTACAAACAAATTCAACTTAAGAACTGTCACATGTGCTTCTCGCCCCCGCCAGCGCGTCGCACAAGTAACTTACGCGTACTGTCCGGCCCCGGCTGCTGCTGCTCCGTCCTCTTCAGGTGTGCGGGCGTTCCCGACTCCTAGGCACACGCTGGTTTCTGCAGATTATTTAAAGGGCCCGCGCCACTAAAGCGCTGGCCTTTCTAAGGTAACCATATAACCCTGCCTCTTCCTGTTACCCTTGCCGCTGCTACGTCTCCGACTCTGATCCTGTGCTGCCCGTCCTGACACTCCTGCCTGCCCCCGACTACAAGATGGCCTACCGTTTCTGTACCTAGTCCTTGGCTGCCACTGCGGACAACACGCTGTGGAATGACCTGGTGGTACCACGCCGTAGCAAGTCCAACCCGCTTTGCGGTGGGGCTCTGGTGATGAAACCGGGTGCCACTTAGACTCCGGTCCCAGGTAGTGGACTTGCGTCATTGTCCGCAGTGGTTCAGAGGATCCACAACCTCTAAGCCTGACAAGAAAAACCTACAGAGCCTTGGATTACGATAAATGTGATAGAGTATGTTAGTTTGTGTGACTAGTTACGTATCAAAGTCAATAAAATAATGATTCATGGTTCAGGTATTCTAAAGATACAGAAATGTGTAACTTCAAGTAAGATAAGAAGTGAATACAGAAAGAAGAGAGAGGTAACGTAGGAAATGACACATTATAATCCTATAATACTGGTGTAGTTTCTGCTGCTTACATTACATGAGCTTTCCTCTATCCGCTGTACAGTGCTCCCTTAACCACTCAATTTTCTCTGCAAAGGACCAGAACCAGTAAAGTAATAAATAAATTATGAAATTATGTGTAATACAGTAGGACAAACCAGGTGTAAAATTACTGAGCAGTTAATGTGACACCACTATGTTTGGCTGTATTAGGCTGCATGCTGTGGCTTTGATGTCATGAGGGTGACAGGCCTATGACCATTAGTGTGGAGCAATCATCAAGTCCAGAGAAGCCTCAGGTATTTGTGCTGAGGGTCGATTCATGGAGGGAGAAAAGGGAAGGTGTGTGGACCAGGAACTGGAAATGCAGAGGGATGAAAAATAGTTATGTATTTACATGGGGCTGGAGGGACAGGAGGGATGCATTTACATAGGACTGCATGTTAGAGGGCTGAGAGGGACAGGAGTGGTGCTTGATTTACATGGAACTGCATGTTAGGAGGGACAGGAGGGATGCATTTACATGGACTGCATGTTAGGATGCTGGGGTGACAGGAGGGATGCATTTACAAGGGACTGCATGTTACAAGGCTGGGGATAGGGGACGCATTTACATGTGTCTGCTTATAGGAGGGAGGCAGGAGGGATGTATTTACATGACACTGATGTTAGAAGGCGAGGGAGGATGCATTTGATGAGGGCTGCATGTTAGGAGGCTGCACGGACGGGGGATGCATTTTATGGGCAGCTTGTTAGAAGGTGGGGGCACAGGAGGGGATGCATTTCATGGGACTGCATGTTGTGGCTGGAGAGACAGGAGGAGCATTTGCATTGGACTGCTTTTAGGAAGCTGGGAAACCAGTAGGGGCATTTACATGACTAAATGTAAGAAGCTGGGGAACAGAAGGGATGCTTACATGTGGACTGCATGTTAGGAGCCTGGTGGGACAATAGGGGTGAATTTACATGGGACATGCATTTAGAAGGCTAGTGGGACAATATGGATGCATTTACATGGGCCTTTATGTAAGAGGCTGCAGGGAACGGGAGACAATTTATGTGAGACAGCTTGTTAGAAGGTGGGGACACATGCATTTCCTGGGATTGGTGTTTAAGTGGCTGGAGGGACAGGAGGTATGCATTTACATGGGAATGCATGTTATGGGCTGGGGGGACAGGTGGAATGCATATCCATGGGACTACTTGATAGGAGGCTTGGTAGACAGGTGGAATGCATTTACATGGGACTGCATGTTAGGATGCTAAAGGGATAGGAGGGTTATGCGGACCATGGTGGAAGAATTAAAAAAGTGCTCATTATGATAGCACTATATGTTGGGCAGGTGATACATAGTATTGCAGCTCAGCTACATTACATTTTCTCACCACATATGTTAGCCACCCGCCTGTACCGTATTGGAATAATGCAATCATGTTAAATGCCAGCCATGTTTTTAAGGGCGCAACTGTTTTTTTTTTACATGGGACTGTATTTGGAGGAAATGGAAATCAGCACATGGTCATACTGATTAGAGGGAAGTACCACCTGCTTGCCACACAATGTCTTTGGAATAATATACGGCTGCAACCATATATATGATTCACATATACGTCCCCATAGTTGTCTATGGCACCTGGGCTCGGTATGGTGAGCACAACATGTGCTCTACTTTGACCTAATAAGTACTGCTGCTCTATTCTCTATGGACCTGTCCCGTATGGCGCCGCGGCACATGTTGGCCCCTATGTCGTAAATACAGTATGGTCATTGTTGTGGTGAGACATCATCTCGGTGAAGCAGTGCAGGGAAGGCAGCTACACACTCATCATTACTAGAGCAAGACAGCCTGAGGGACTGAAAAACTGAGGGTCATTGGAGTTTAGTAGTATCCTGTGGCGACCACTTGGCGATAACTGCCCCTACTTTGCAACAGCCCTAAAATTTTGTAAATCATTAAAGCAAACTATTTAGACTCCAATTACTTGATTTATTACATTTTTGTTCCTGTGCTTCTATTTTTAGCCTATACTGTATCTATTTAAAACTAAATCAATAAGCTAAACTTTTGGTGGTTTTCTACAAAACTGATTGTGTCCGGATCATGCAGAAACAGTGAAAGACAACTATACTTTTTACTTTTAGCATTAATGTTTGGCTTTCTACAAGGATATAGTAGGGGGGGGGAAATGTTTAAAAGCTAATAATTGCTTGTCGAAAATGTCATTTGAAGATAGAGAAACTGATGTCAGGTTCGACTTTCGGGTTCGGCGTGACTGACCAGGAATATTGCCAACAGCATTCTGGCATATTGATGCCCCAGCAACTAGCCATAGCTATGATTGGTCAGCGGTGGCAATATGTCCACCCAGGAAGCGTACCCGAACCCGAACATGGGTATACTAATCTGTAGTCAACAGCTATTCCTCCTGTACACATGCACTCCCTGCTTAGTCAAACATGTTATTATATTTGGAGGTGACTTGCTCCCTGAGGACAAAATGGATTGAAAATATTGAATGTAAACTGCATTATCCTCTCTCCCCAAAATTTGCAGCCAATACTCTACTGAGTTTCATCTATATGTATGGACAGCTTAACGAAATTGCCTCAGTGTTAAAATACTTGCATTATCTTTGCAAACAGCTCGTGGTATGTTACCGCCTCAAATTTACTTACTCTACAATTTACTGTGATTATATTGCCATGTACCTCCAGCTGTGGTATGTTTGGTCCTTAGCATAGGAATACCCTATGTAATGGCACATGTGAAATAGGTCAGTATAAAATATACACAAGTAATACACTCATACTACCCCTGGTACTAACAAAGACTAACCATGTTTGTGAACAAAAATTTTGTTTTTACACCTTACAACTGCAAATGCATTAAAATGAGCCATGCGGGATTACGCAGCTCACTCCTATTATTTGCACAAAGCCGCCAGCCAAGATACTTGTCAGATTAGTATTTCCTTGTGTGACTATTATGCTAAGTGTGCCAGTTCTGCCTACATAAACTTCCTTACCCTATGTCCCCTGCTACCGGATCTAGAGGTTTGTCAATAAGCAATGAAGCGAATGTCCATAAATAAATGTAATGTAATAATATGGTCAGGTTTATACATTATACAGTCCATATCTGGAGGAACGTTCACTGGCACAGGTGATAAATCAATTTGCAGATGATGCCAGTTTGTAAGATTACACAGAGTGGAGGCTGGCACAGAAGAGTTGTCCAGCCACATTCTTTGTTTATTACACACAATAGCATGTGTAGGATTATGTTTAATTATTGGTACGGACACCTCAAGGAGGAATGGAGAATATCCACACATTCCCTGAGTTACTTTCATCATTGGTTGAAGAACCAAGGTATAGGATTGATGACCTCAATCACAGTAACTCTTTCTTTTTATTGTATTTTTATGTATTAATATATAATAATAAATCAATGTGATAACGTCTGCTTACCAGACCAGTTCTCTTTATACTATTTCCAAGGATTGAGCACCTACCTGCTAGATTGAGAAAGTCCATATCCCCTATTTAGAATGTGTAGAGTAGAAAGATGGTATGTATACTAATATGTTAGGCTCCATACTCACGTCCACCTGAGAAATGTGTGCCGTGAGCCGCAAGCTGGCCGAAAAGGAGAGGTGAGCACAGCTTACCCTTCCCTCTCTAAGAGTGTGAACGGCCATGCTGCAAATCAGGCCACAAATAGCACCTACCTATGCAGCCCACTAACTTCCTGTGTCACAATGCACTGCATGGCGGCCATGATCAGGTGCCTTCTAACATGTACCTAACAGCAAAAATGTCCTGAAATGAAAACCCAGGCGCCTCACAGATGGCCATAATGTATACAACCTAAAACGAACCTTCTCTCCTGTACTAGCATCATGTGCCATACAGGTCAACTTGAGAATGTGATTGGTCCAGTGACAACTTTGCCCTTACATGGCTGCAGGAGTTTGACCCCTTTATCTATCTATACCGATATGTTTTATACTAAGACATTTACTATTTAATATTTTGGAAAATATGTGATTGTTGTATGTAGGTCCCCAGAAAGGTTCAAGATATGGTCACTAGCGCTCCCACAATGACATCACAGTCTTTTCCTTTTGGTAATACCTTGGTTATACAGCCAAGTATCCCACTTGTTGTTCCCATCTGTCTGCCAAATATGCTGTGCGTGTGAATCTGTCCGAATAAGTACCCCTAATGTCCTGACTAACATGCAACTGGCAATACAATAATCAGAACTCTCTTCTCTGCGCAAGAACAATTTTTTACATTAAATATTTTTCTATGATATGAACTACCCCCTCCCCAAAGGTCCGTAGTAGAGAAAGGAAAAGGTAAACAAAAACACTACATACTTGTGCCTCATGCACACAACTCTAAGCGGCCAGATCATGGCCCTCTCCATAGAGATCTGTAGCGCTCGATCACTGTGACCCTTAGCCACACAGCTTTCATGGACTGGAGAGGGATGGGAGCGCTGTTTTTCTGGTTTTGAGCCCTGTGCACGGCACCCATTTCATCAATACTCTCCTTACACCAGGAGACCAGTCTAGTCTGCTGGAAAATGACAGAGAGTGTTTTTTTTTCTTATCTGCCTCGGCAACCCTGGGGGTTATCCACATTCTTGGATACCCGCTTAAGAAACTTTGAACTTTAAATCTTTTCCATTCTCATAATCTCCCCTCTACTTCAAAAAAGGATCCACTCTATTACCACTTTTGTGTCATTTGCACAGAGAAAACTTAATAAACCTGTTTTCTATGTTACCTAAAACAGTGCCGCTTCTATGTTACCTACTAAAGGTACAGTGCCCATAGTCTATAATTAATATTCTAGCCAAAATGGACACACAATAGAATGGAGCCAAGAACCTGTGTCCACAACTTTTACCTTGCCCCTTCCTCTGAAGAACAGCAAGTTTGGTCTTGGTATCAATTGTGAGGCTTATGCCATTTTTTGTATCTTTTCTTCCAGATACACTAAACCCTTAACATTTGCCGACTTATCGGCGATGAATGCCACTGGGATGGGAGAGCCTGTGATGGCTCAGTTGGCGTTACTACATTGACCATATAGTCGTAAGTAAACAGATCTGTGAGAAAAATAATCTTGTTACCTTTCTTTCATAACATACGTGGAGTCTCCCTTTAAAATTCTGTTATTTCCTTGACCCATAAACTTTCCGTTATGTTAAATATGGGAAAACCACATATAGCCATATTTAAAATGGCAAGTGTTGCCACTGGCCCCGTGTTATAAACGCAGGATTTCAACCATGACAGGCTTTACTAATATTATGGGAGAGTGAAAAGATTATGAGATTGGATTTCAGCGCACCGTTTGTGTTGTCCGTTCTGAAATATTTATTGCATGTCGAACTGTCAGGGCTGCTCCAGTGTGATGAGGTGGAGTTCTGAGCTTACAATATCTAGTCAGTGAGAATGATTGCAAGGTAATACATAACTGAATGATAATAATCAAAGGCGCAGCAGAGAGATTTTTGTCATTTACGCTTCTTTTGAAAATTCCCTTTCAAAAGATCTCAGTAGTTTTTTGTTTTAGGTCATAATGAGAAAGACTCATCATTCCTTCTTTCCCGGTTTTCTGCATTGTCCCTACCTACTTTGGGCTTGGAGTGTGGGGCAGACAGAGCGTGAGTGTCCCACCTGCCATATTTACTATAGTCACCATAGAACTCTGCGTCCATGCGCTGGTCCACTGAGCTGAGCGTTTAGCCCCTCCACACCATTTGGGTAAGGGGTAATATAGGTGCACTTTCTGCTGGAACGCCAAGAATGCACCTGTGTCAGAGTCTTGTGAGCCTGATTTTAGGTGAAAAGCCACCCTACCTTCTAGTTTGGTGTGGAACTTGTCTGTTGTTTGGGCCTGATCCTACTGAAGCCCTTAGGTGGAAATGGGTGCACACTTTCTTGGGCAGTACACAAAGCACTGCGCTAATTCAGTAGTCTTGTACTTTATTTTTCAGTGAAAAGCTCTACTCCACCCTACCCTACCTGCCGTTTTTCCCTGGTTCTTATGGTGGAATTTGCTGAATGAGCCCCGGTCTACTAAAAGGCCCAGAGCTTGTAGAGATATGGATACTGGATCGCCAACAAGACATTTATTAACTAGTGCATTTTAAGGACATCTACCTTCAGGTTTACAGACTGGTAGTGTCCAAACTTACCTGCTTGTTCATTATTCTTGAAATGGAAACTTCTTTCTTATCCTCAGGACCTCTGGATTTGGTAGAACAAAGTCTTATAAAAATTTGTGAAATGAGCCGCAGTTGCTTCCGAGTAGCACAGGAGCACCCTCCTCCATTAAAACATGCACATTTTCTAACCCTAATCCTATCATAAAGCTGATGATAAATTTAAAACATCAGTCTTAATGAACTTTCCTCATGTGTGTTTTATCATGCAAAGGACAATTGGATTCTTTTATTAAATGGTTTTTTTTTTTGGAGATCTGTATGTTTCCTCTTCAGCATCAAGATAAAAGCCATTAGAAGCAAAGTCTTTATAATGTAATGCCTTTGTAGCTTACCTGTATGTCCACTTTTAAAAGTTTTTAATAGCTTAAAGCTTTTTTTGGACTTTGCTGTGTTAACAATATCAAATCGTAATTTAGTTTAACCCATGAGCACATAGTTGTTCATCATTTTCTCCCCGAAATACAGATGCATCGGTTAGATGGCAGATCAAAAAGTGCTAAGTAGGGTTATGATGTGAGATATAAAAATGTCAAATCCCCCTTTCTTTTAGTAAGGGAGGGTCCCTGACATGAGTGATACCCTGGCTATATATGGATGCATGTGGTTATGCTCGGCATGAATAGTGCCTCATACTTGAGAGAGCTTTTGGATGATGATGGCACAATGGTCAGAACACATTAAAACGTTTTCAATAAAAAGTACTTTATCAAGGTGCGTGAACTAGAAACAAAGATGGGAATGAAGATGCTTGGGTAAAGATCTTAATGAAGAATTATTTTACATTGTTAGTGACACTGAATATTTTTATTGAGACATCCTGCACAGTTGATATGGAAAACAAATGGATCCATGATATGATTCACTGTTTATGGAGTTCTTGCTCATCATCGGTGAGGGCAGTGTAATGCCTTAGCATACAGCATGAGGACGTGTTAGCTACTGAAGTTTGAGGCGTCTCATACATAAACCGGGGTACCCCTCCTATGAGGTAACAAGAACACAAACAGTGGTTGTCCTGGTGATAATTTTTGGTGTGCTAATAGTAAACTAATTTGATATGATTACGTATATACTAGTAGATTTCTAAACCTTTTCTTTCTTAGAAACCAACAAATAGAAATCCAAGAGTACAATGGAGAGACAGGAGGTATGTTAAGGACTATCTAGTACTAGCTCGGCAAGCTCTGGCTGGCTCAAAAAAATGTTACCAGGTCAGAACACAGCGTTGAATGAGCCAGAAGGAATATAGGCAGCTCATGATGTTATGGAAGCATAAACTGGATCCCCGACAGTTGTAATCTGTAAGTACGCACCATCAAAGAGTCTGACAGAGGCCTGATCTAAAGTGTATTGGGGATGTGGTTTTTATTCAAGACCATCTTTCTTATTTTATACTGCAACTCAACCAGCCAATCAGACGCAACCAGACTCCATCACGTAGATGGAGCCGGATTATCAGCAGCTTATGTTTGACTCCTGTTGAAAAATTACTGTAAGGGTGATTCTGGGTTGCACTTTCCATTTCTTTTATTTTCCAATGCAATACTTAGATGTTCCTTAGCGGAATGACCAGCTTGTTTATTTACATTCCCTTAAGTGTTTCCGGACTGCGTCCATCCAGTTTCCACACTATGATCCAGAAATTTATAAGCGAAATTGCAACAAACAAAGCCAGGGTATGATGGCTCACAATCTTTGATCATTATTATCTATGGAGTTTTCAATGTTATTATAATGTCATTTTTATATATCGCAGAACTTTTGAGATGCTATATAAATATCTATAATGCTGTTGTAATTTAAATATGTTACTATTAAGGGGCTTTCACGGATCAGCATAATTAGTATACCAAAATGGGTCCATTAAATAAGCATAGTATTAGTGTTATGTTAAACTTTGCTCCCCTTACGCAGAAAAATGCTGGGACATTACATGGATGAAGAATTAAACATGCCTGGCCCTTTACATCCTTATAATTTCGCTACCACGCGGGAGAAGACACAGACAGAAATGGCCGCTGAGCAATTGTCACACCATGTCCTTGTACCTGCTTGGTGCAGGTCATGTGATCACCCACTATGTTTGACTGAGTCGGTGGTTGCGTGCATTCAGTATGGCCGTGTTTTGCTGATCGACAGGTTAACATCATTACTATGGTAACAGGGCAAGAGTCTATTAATCATCACTGGGAGCAGAGCATAAGAGATAGGAGGAGTTATGAGAAATAAGGACTTGGGGACTGTTATTTCCCAGTGGCGGCCATCTGCGTGATAACCACGCTACTTAGAGAGGCAATACAATTTTGTGCATCATAAAATCAAAATATTTAACTCAAACCTTTTGGTGACTAATAACATTGATTATTGATTGCATTATGGTTTTTGTATTCATGTTCATATTCCCAGAATTATCTAAAAAGGAATGAGAAGGGGCGCTCCTATAGTGCGTACCTTAGTGACAGTTTGACAAGTGAGCAGTAGTGTGAAACTGCCACCTGGTGGAGTTGTTGTCTGGCAGCACAACTCTCTGTTTAATCTTTTTGATAGGCCAATCAGCGCTTGGCGATCCTCATGTCACGCTCGCTCCCGGTGTCGATCCTTACTCCTCTTCGGGATACAACGACTCCGGATACGTACATGCGAACAGTGGACGCATCACTAATGCGCATGGGGTGGAGACGATAAGAATGGCCGCTAACACTATCAATATAATAATGTTAGTTTATTTGGTAGTAAAGATAAAAAACCATCGGGAGGAGAGATACAAAACGACGTTTCGCCGCTCCAGGACTGAGCGCTCGTTCAGGTTCTGGAACCTGACGAGGACAGCAGTCCGAGCTGCGAAACGCGTGTTTTATCTAACTCCACCCCTATTGGTTTTATATATTATACTACCAAATAAACGTTAACATTTATTATCTTGATAGTCTTAGGCACTCATTCTATCGTCTCACCCCATGGCATTAGTGATGCCGTTCCACTGGTCCATATTCCCAAATAACTTTGCATGTATTGATATTAATAACCATATCGGCTTACCATTCACGGTTACAAACTGAACGCGAGGTTGTCCGACTGAGCAGAGCTGCGTACAAGGAACTGGCTACCAAAATCTTCGACAGTAAGCTTTTTTTTCCCGTTTTTTTTTTTCCTCCATTACACATTATTTTAGGATAATAAAGTCTAACAACATGTATATCATACACAACCCTAGAAGTGTATATGGAAGTGCCCACACTTACTGACACTGAGTACACATATCATGTTAATGCTGCATTCTGAAACCTGGTATCAACCCTCTACCATACCTCTTAAGGGTTGTCACTTCACCAAATAATTCTATTTTTTGTGAATAATGCAAAGTTATACAGTTTTCACATATACACTCTATGATCAATTCTCAGAGTTTTGTAGTATACCGCTTCGCTGTCATCCATCAGGAAGCTTCAATTGTTTACGCTGTGATATGAAAAACCAGCCCTGGTCAGTGTGATGTCACACAGGTTCCAGCCTTGTATAACAAACCGGCTCTAATTACTCTCTGTGATACTAAATATATCATTAAATATGTCATCTTAAAGTGGTAACAGGTCTCCGCTGATTCTATGTGTTTATATGTACAGCCAAGTTGAGAATGATTGGCATAGCTGCCCCGACGTCACACACATGCCCTGGATAGATTGTATATTTCCGGAGGGCAGACCTTCTGTCTGCCGGGGAGCCTGCCTCTACAATCCTTTACTTTGGACCCAGCCTATTTTAACAAAAGAAAATGAATCTGCAACATGGATATATCAAGCTGAATCTGACGTATCAGCAGAGAATCAAACTGAAAAAGGGATTAAGGACGCTTTTTTGATCTTGCGTGTAGACGCTCAGCTGAGAAGTCTTTATTGCTGTAACTTTTGAGATCTCCGTCCCTCTATAGAAATCTGGAGTAGTTTCCTTTTATAGAATCTTTGTGACTATACTTGTCATTAGTAGTATTTCAGAGTGGAGACAAGAAGATGCTCTCTACTGTTCTTGCTCCCTCTGCTATTAACCCTGTTTTTTCACCACCACCGCGCTCCCACGCAACTCCGCTGAGCTGGCTCTAAGATCCTGAGAAATGGTGTACATAAATACATACAGTCCATAATCTTAAACCAATTGCTAGTAACAAGGTTGTCAATGTTGTAGTGATCTGAAGGCAGGACTGAGGAAGATTTCGTTGACGATGTTGGTGATCAACTTTCCTAATCTAGTGGTCAGGATCGACATCATTTTAAAGATTCTTTCCACATAGATTTTTTTTCTTGTTGGGTGTGAATAACCATTATTAAGCCTGTGATTTATGCCGCCACTGAGGACCTTTTACACATCCAGAATTTTTCAGCTCTTGCATTGCTATATGGGCTCCACCTCCTGTAATTCCAATCTGTGAAATCTTTCCTTCAGCTCCCATGACTTTTGGTTATTTCTTCTTGGTCATTCTAGTCCATGAAATAATTCTTTATTTTGCTTGTAAAAGGAACCTGTCATTAGAATTGGCCTAATAAGCACTCCCATATGTGTTATGCAGACGTGAAACAGCTCTATGTAGATTTGTTCATGGCCTAGTTTGGGGTATTATCAGAACATCAACTTGAAGTGAGATGTAAATTGTTTGTAAAAGTCAGGAGGTGGGAATGGGGGAAGGTATCCACTGAAGTCATCTTACCCTGCCTCTAAACACCGCCTCCCAGGTGAATGACCAATCATTGCACTGGATTCAGAATCGTCAATGTTTGTCACCTGGATGAAGGACATATTTACGTGAAGGGGCGTTCTCGAGGCAGGGAAGCTTGACTTCTCATGTTACGAGCTCCTGCATACTTGACTTCAAACCAATCTATATCTCACTTCCAAGTTGATTTTCTGGATGCTACACCACACCAGGGCTTGAAAAAAACATAACTAGAACTGTTCAGCTGCCTGACAGACATATGTGTAGTGTTAATTAATCCGATTTTAGTATGACAGGTTCCTTTAAGAGGGTGTAACAGGAAACCAGTTAGTTAGAGAGCCTTCTAATCCTCTATTCTTTTAAATAATTCCCTACGGAGACGCGCGCCGGCGAAGCCGGAAACCGGAGAACGGAACACAGGGCGGAAACAGCCGAACAGGGGAAAACGATATATGGGCACAGCACAGTACTACTACTCCTATCCTGTATATATGGGTACAGCACAGTACTACTACTCCTATACTGTATATATAAGCACATCACAGTACTACTACTCCTATACTGTATATATGAGCACATCACAGTACCACTACTACTATCCTGTATATAAGGGCACAGCACAGTACTACTACTACTATCCTGTATATATAGGCACAGCACAGTACTACTACTACTATCCTGTATATATGGGCACAGCACAGTACTACTACTCCTATCCAGTATATATGGGCACAGTACAGTACTACTACTCCTATCCTGTATATATGGGCACAGCACAGTACTACTACTCCTACCCTCTATATATGGGCACAGCACAGTACTACTACTCCTATCCTGTATATAT